>PVLA01018466.1:0-14476 GCA_004027455.1 Hydrochoerus hydrochaeris | reverse complement strand
AAAGAATAGTATAAGACTATCTTTGGAGCTGCTTTTTCTTTTTTTTTTTTTTTTTTTTAGATTGAGTGGTACACTAATAAGTGAGAGTTTGAAATTAGAGGTAATTTATGTTTTATATACAGATTTCAAGACATTTGCTAATTTTGTAGTTTCATGTGATTAGTTTCCAAAGGTTACAGATAATAAAGAAATCAAAAGTTGTACCTTTTTAAGAATTGCCTATTTTTTTAGACACAATTATTAGCACATTAAGAGGGAAGCAAAAAGTTACTGTCTATTTAAAACTGCAACCAGTTACTCCTAAATTGACTCCTTCATTACCTAAACTATCTGGCTCCCAGGAACAGCCTTACAGAAAGAAAGGGGGAGTATCACATTTGAAAAGAAAATGTTGCAGGACTATTGACTGAAAGTAAATTTAGATAAAATTAAAAGAATTTTTTCCTTATAGGCATTTTTTTTTTGTTTCAAGTCGTCATATATTAGGTATTGCATTGCTATCAGTGGATACAAACGCTTAGCTCTTTTACAAAAAATTTTTTTTTAAATTTTTATGTGAAGTATTGAGTATTTGAAATAGCCCATTTCACCTTAATGGTCTTGTCTGTCTTCATTAGTCTTCAAAGAACAACCATTTGCTACCAAAGTAAATCAGTATTTTGAATGTGCTTCTCTTGGTTTTTGTTTGTTAGCTAGTTCCTGTAAGCATTTCCACCAGAACTTGAGGCAAATTATAAGGAAGCTGTTTCTTTTATAATACAAACCACCACCAAAAATTCAAATGTATATACTTGCTTAAGTATTTGGCTGGTTTTTATTTTTTAAAAGGTATAAACACCAAAACAACAACAACAACAAAAACACAAATTTAACATTGTACGAAGATGGAAAATAATAAGATGCATTTTCTGTAACTTTGTCTATGCGTTTATGTTACTAAGTTGTTTAATCCAATTTGAATTGAATTCATTACAAAATTTCTTATTAGAACAGTCAATATGGTTTAAGTATACACATACTGACCAGTGGCCTCCCAAAAGCATACTGTAGGTACTAAAAATAAAGCAAAAGAAAATGCATCTTCAAACATTTTATGGAATTGCTCATCACATATACTCTTAAATTTGTGGATTGTAGGCTGTTTGTTTTGTATTTATCTATTGTATATGGACTTTTTAATGTGACAGTTAAACACCTCTTTAAAAGCATAGTCACAAACAAAAGAAAAATGATATAATGATTTCCCTCATAATTCCTACAATGTTAAATTTCGAGGCAGCTTCACACTATTTTCTTGGTAGTCGTTACTTGCTGATCTTTTTTAATAGGTAGTAACTCCAGAGAAGAAACCTGTGCATATGCCTAATACGTTGTTCTTTTACATTAAAGTTTAGATTAAGCCCCAAGTAAAACAATGGAAATGTATATAGAACTATTCTTACATGATTTAATTATATCAAGATACATGAATTTAACTTACTTTTATGTAGGCAAACTTATTCATTTTTGTCCATTTTACTGTTTGTTAAAATAACATGCCTCTCCTACATACTGTTTTCTTGAGCCAAATACTAATCCAAGGTCAAGATGAGGAGAGAAAAATGACTGAGATGAATGTCTTTACTATTATAACCAATAAATTTTGTCAAACTCAAAAAAAAATTAAAAGGGGGGAAGATACAGTCTTAAGCACAGGTTAGAGTATAGGATCTATTTCTAAGGTTCTTCCCAATCCACAGATTTTATAAGAAAAATTAAAGTGCTACAAGAGAAAAACATCCACATCACAGATGTAGAACCAGCTTCAAATCCATCTTCTATCAGCCAGCCTATACTTCTCCATCATATGTATAAGAACTTCATGAGAGATTCATCAAGTGCTTTCCTGAAACCATTTCTTAAAAGCCTGGCATATGAAAGATTACTGAATCTCTTAAGGACTTTCTCCCCACCCCCTTATATTTGTCCTCCATCTTTACTACCAAGTATTAAAAACAAAATTGGAAACTACAGATAGGGCTGGAAAAATTGCTTCTAACCCTTCACATAGTCCTCTACTGCACTTAGCACATTTCTGTTCTTACTCATTCACATGTCATTCTCCATTCTTATACCATGCAATTTCTGAATTCAGAGATGCTGTTTTTGTTTAAACAAAAGTATGTGATCAGTGTCCTCTCAGCAGAGGCTAGCACAGATCAGATGCTAATAAATACTTGCCCAATTAAATTATATCAATAAAGTCTAGAGAAAAAAGTTCATTTTATGAAGACCTACTCCATGCCAGAGAATTAGAAACATAACCTCTAATCTTTACAATAAATCTTTAAGGTATATATCACATCATTTCTATTTTATGAATTATGAAATATTAAATAACTTGATCAAGGTCACAAAGCTATAAACAACTAACAAAAATAGCATAGGGAATGTTACACAAGTCTGACTGGAAAAAAGATATTCTATCACAGTGGGCTGCCTCTCCTGGGAAGAAGATAAAAGAAAAAGTGGTAAATGATAAGTGACTGGGCAGGTAGAAAAGAATCTTCCAGGACAGACTTGGCAGGTGGCTAGGAACTACGTAGCAACACTGTTATTAACTGTTAAGATCAGAGCAGCCTGGACCAGTCTTTGCAATGCCATTTTTTTCCTTTGAAATTTTTTCTTCAAAGCTGAAAAAAATGTTAGTTGTTCTAAAGGAGCCACCTACTATGGTTTCTGAAGGCTGAGATGGTCATGTCATATAGATGTATGCAGAGAATTCAGTATGAAATCTAGACAGGCAGTGCTAAGATGCTAGGCTGGGGATTTAGCTCAGCTGCATAAGTGCCTGCTTTGCAAGCACACGGTCCTGGGTTTGATCCCTGGTAAAAAAAAAAAAAAAAAAAAAAGCAAAGCAAAGAAATGCAAGGTGTGGAAGCTATTTGGAAGGCTAAGGCAGGAAGATCTCGAGGTCAATGCCAGCTTAGACAATTTGCTGAGACTCTGTTTCAAAAATAGAGCAAAAATGGCTGGGGATGCATCTTAGTGGTAGTGTACTTTCCTAGCATGCATAACCCCTGAGTTCAATCTCCAATACTGGGGAAAAGAAAAAGATGCAAAAGTGCAATAGTGCCTAATGATAAAGGGTATTGTCATTACAGTTAGAAAGGTGTTCACAGTGAGCCTCTACTAAACTGTGTCACTTTATGCAAGTTTTATAACCTGAGTATCAGTTTCTTTATCTAGAAAAATCAGGTGAGAATATTCCCTTCATGTGTTTTGATAAAGATCATATCAGATACTCCAAATAAAGTTTTAAGAGTATACAGCATACAGAAAGCACTCCAGAAACATTAGTAATAATTTTTAAATAGAGTTCTCACTGTTATTCTTTTAGATTTATTTCTTAGACTTATGCAAAGATGTATGCCCATATTTAAAACCACCACCTACCACCAAGTCTAAGATTTGGGTTTGGTTTTCATCTGAAGTGGTATCAATACTATGTAAACATCACTTCAGATTCCAAATTCAAAAAAGAAATTAAAAAATATAAATATATATACTAATACTATAAACAGTGAAGACAATGGCTTCTTGAAGACAGTAGAATTTATAAATACAAAAACAGAGATTTGGCAGAATGACGGTTGTTAAACTCATCCTCAACTTCAAAACCACCTCAGAAGAAAACAATTGGAAACATATTCTAGCAAAGGGGAGTATTTTAAGAGGAGTTAATGCTAATGTGCCTTTTATTGTAACAAAATTTAAAATTTTAACATTCACTGTATTTTTGGAATAGTCTTCATATTTTATCATAGATGATAATAAAGTTTTAGTGAGAAAAAAAAGGTAACAAGTAGCCACAGAGATGTGTGTGTTCCTACAATGACCACTGCTCCTCTAGCCTAGC
The DNA here is from genome assembly GCA_004027455.1 of Hydrochoerus hydrochaeris. NCBI lineage: Eukaryota > Metazoa > Chordata > Mammalia > Rodentia > Hydrochaeridae > Hydrochoerus > Hydrochoerus hydrochaeris. The sequence continues at coordinate 10,578 of PVLA01018466.1, read as the reverse complement.
ACTTCCTCTGTGGGATAGAGCAAAAGAACAGTAAGTGCCCATCACCACTACCTACTGAGACACTTGTCTCCTTCTCTCCCTCCTCCTCCTCCTACACAGTCTAAAGAGACTAGTTTCAACACAAAGGCTATTAAGAGAGGCAATTATCCACCACTCCTTCAACATGTGGCTACTTAAACTTAAATTCCAATTAGAATTAAATACAATTTAAAACTGAAATCCTCAGTCCCAAGAGCCACATTTCAAGTGCTTGACAGCCATAGGTAGCTACCATATTTGACAGCATAGGTACAGAAATTTTCTATCATTGCAAAGTCCTACTATAGTGTTTTTCCTTTAAGAGATAACTAGTACTAATCATAGCATGCCTTAAAGCCATTTACTCTGGTTACTACAAGAAATCCAAGATTCTATTGACATACCTTCATTCTCTGAATACTGAAAGTTTATTTTCTTCTAGTGGACCTTTTATGATTTACAACAAGTCATCTGATCGAGTTTCTTTCTTTCAAATATGTATGTATATGTATGTTTTTATGTCATTTCTTTCCAAATTGTTCTATCTACAATCTCCAGTACCATATTGAACTGAAATGTCAAGAAAGGACATTCCTGATCTTATGAAAAGCTTTTAGTCTTTCACCATTAAATACAATAATAGTCATGGGATGTTCACAGATGTTCTCTATCAAGTTAAGAAGTTCCTATACTGTTCTACTTTACTATTTTATCATGAAGATATGTGTAATCTGTCAAATACCTTTTCTGTGTCCATTTACTTGATCACCTGGGATTCTGTCCCTTATTTTATGATACAGTGTATTGTATTAACTGACTTCTAATATCAAACCACCTTTTCAGACATTTTTGATGAAAAAAAGAGAAATACTTTTGAAAACTTTTATATTGTTCCACTACCCAAACTATGGATCTACCTGCATCTGTCCCCATATACTCTATCTTCTCTCCTTTTCATAAGATGAACTCCCACAAGGCTGTCTAAGGCCAACTTTTCCACTTGACTCTGGCTCCTAACACATCTTGCTTTGTTAAAGATACCTTTCTTGCTATCTGTCTTACTTTTCTGGTTGCTGGGACAAAACCCAACACTCAAAGTTAAAGGAGGAAATGTTTATTTGGTCATTTTGTAGCAGTTTCAGTCCATAAATGGCTGGCTCCAAGGTAAGAGTGGCATGGCAGACAAACATCACAGAGGAGAAACAGTTCACAGCAGGCAGAAGGTAGCAAAACAAGAGATAACCATAGCTCTTTCCCTTCCTTATATATTATCCAGGCTACTTAGAGCAGATAGCACTCACACCCTTAATCCTAGTGCCCTTGATTCAAGCATTACACCATGAATTAATCCCACACAAATCCAGCCACCTCTGAAATGTTGCACCTATGTCTGCATGGAGCTTGGGGCGTACATGCAGACACAAACCACAGCACCATCATCTCTCCTGAAACATTAATTGCTCCATTTTTTGTTTTTGGTAATTCCCATTAGCATTCAAAGATGTGCCAGTATTTCTCACTTGGTTATTTCTAGTCTTGTACATCACTATTCAATATTGCTAGTCATTCACTACAGCATACTAAACTGATGCATGAAGCCAAAATTTTAATTTCTTTCTCCAAATCTGATACTGCCCCAGTATTCCAGTCTCAGGAAATGAAAACATAATAATCCAACTGCTTAGGGGTAAAACTTCAATTTTACCTAAATCATCTCTTTCTCTCACATTCCATGGATTTTACAACATATCAGCTTTTAAAATGTTCCCAGTCTGACTTCAACTGTGAGTTAAAGTCACCATGAACAAAGCAAACATCAGATCTGGCCAGGAATAATACAACCCATCCCTGCTTAGTCTCTCCAATCTATTCCTTTTAGTACCAGGGATCGAACTCATGACCTCGTGCTTGTCAGGCTCCAATCTATTTCTGATCCTGTTTCTCTAGACTATTTTCCATACATTTGCCAGATTAGATTACATCACTCTTATATGCAACCTCTCTATGGCTTTTCATCATATTTAGAATAAAGTACAAAAGAGCCACATGATCTGACCACTGCTTATTGCTTCTTTTTCACCTGTTGCTCTTTCTAATTCAGTCACTGTGGCTTCTCTGCAGCTCTGAAAATCATGCAAAACATAAGGCAGGCACTTAGCCACTTTAGAACTTTCATATTTATTCTTTTTACCTAGAATGACTTGATTTAAATGTCACCTTCTCACCCTTGGGTTTTTACTTAAATAGTTCTCCCAAGCCCTGGTCTGCTCTAGCCATTCTCCATCTTCTGTGCTGGCTTCATTTTTCTTAATTTTATTATCTGTTTTCCTCATAAGAATATAAGCTTCATGACAGAACAAACTTTTCTTTTGTTGAAGAAATCCTTGGTTTATACAATAGTATCTGGGTCTTCCTGATTTTACTCTCAATCCCTCCAATCTACCCTTTCATACGGCTCCATAAATAATCTGGGTCTAGCATATCATAGATAGTACTACAAAAGTTTCTCTAACCAAAGAAGTCCTCAATTTCTATATTTGATAGGACCCTATGTGCACATCTCACACAATATAATAATTATTGCTTTACTTGTTTATCTCCTCTAGCAGACTGTCTTTTCAATATTTTACATATCTGGGCATAAAACTGGCAATGAATGTAAATATATATTTAATTAATCAACTGGGCAAGGTGGCTTCTTATTTACAAGTCTGCTGCAGTATGTCCTTGGTTTTAAGAGCAACAGAATATTAACTTAGGAGTCTGATATGACTATATTGAATTTATAAATATAAATGCTTACTGCAAAGCCAAATTGTATTCTTTGCTGCAGGGAGCCTACCTAAACTAGCCCTCCACAAATTGTAGCAATTCCCTTTCAAGTTTAGGCTTGAGTTGGGCTTGTGTATGGTTTGTGTCTGGATGTTCCCCAAAGCCACATGCAGTCATAAGGGTTTTTTGGAGGTGGCTGAATCAAGAGAGTGTGATTGATTTGTATTGCAACTCTGGGGTTAAGGGTGCTGGGATGAAGGGTGGGTGACTACTGGATCAATCCCCTGGATTGGCAGCACCCTAATCCTGGAAGACTGGATATAACATAACAAACAGCAAGAGGGCTGGGGATTTAGCTCAGTGGTTCAAGCTCTTGCTTGGTAAGCATAAGGTTGTGAGTTCAATCCCTGCTACCAAAAAAAAAAAAAAAAAAAGAAAAGAAAAAGGAAAGAAAGAAAAAAGAAACAGTAAAAGGCTTGTGTTTTCTCCCTCTCTTGTTGCTTTTGCTGGAACTAATTATCGACTACTCCCTAAAACATGATTATTTAAATTTAAATCTCAATTCGAATCAAATAAACCTAAATAAAATAAAACTACTGGAAAAAAAACTGATAATCAGACTACCTTAACACTTTTGTTCATGAAGGTAGAATTAGGAAAACAGACAAGCACCATATCTGAGTATTTTTATAATACATAGTTAACAAAACTAATTGGTACTCAGGCTCTATGAAGAATTGCTGTCTCAATAATAAGTCAATCAATTTAAAAACACAAAACATCTGAATGCTCCACAAAAAATATACAAATAAATCAATAATCACATGAAAAACTGTTCAATTTTATTAGTCAAATTAATACTAGATTAAAATTATGGTGTGGAAACCCAGAGAATACCAAATGTCAGCCAAGAGTTCAGTGATTCTCACACACTGTTTGTGGGAAATACGTCAAAAACATTATGCTAAATGTAAGAAGCATGCACAAAAGAATATGTGCTGAGCCTTATTTCTCACCAGTTACAAAAACCAAGTAAACATACAATTTAGACTTAAGTGTAAGACCTAAAACAATGAAAACTTTTAGAGGAAAATATAAGGGAGATGCTTCAGTACCTTGGAAAGGGAAAGGATTTAAGTGGCAATACTCAAAAAGCATAGGAAACAAAAGCAAACAGACAAATGAGATTACATCAAACAAAAAAGCTTCTGCACAAGCAAACAAAATAAGCATCCAAATGAGGAAACATCCTACAGAATGGAAGAAGATATTTTGCAAACAGAGAAAGAGGTTAACAATTCAGAATGCATAAGGAACTCACCATAACAGCAGTAACTATACTAATAATAATCTGATTAAAAACTGGGATACATATCTAAATAGACATTTCTTTTTTTAAAAAGACATACAAATAGCCAATAATTACATGAAATATGTTCAATGTCAGTAATAACTGGAGAAATGTAAATCAAAACTACGAAGTGATATCACTTTATTCTAGTTAAAATTTCCAAAAAAAAAAACAACAAGTGTTAGCAAAGATTTGGAGAAAAGAGAACCCTTTCCCACTATTGGTGGGAATATAAATTAATAAAGCCATTATGAAAAACAGAATGGAATTTCTCAAAAATTAAAAAATACAACTATTACGTGATTCAGGGATCCCACTCCTGGGTATATGGCCAAAGGAAATATGAGGCATGACTGAAAAACACAGAATATGTCTAAATCTTAAAAAATTATTACAATAGAAAATAGTTGCTATAAATCCCATCCGAAATACACTTCCCTGCTTCGATCACACTTATCCTATCATTCTTGCCATTTCCTAACGATGTTCTGAAATATTCTTTCTTAGAAAGGAAATTCTTTCTTAAAGTTCTTTAGTTGTATTATCTTGGCAGCCTTGACGTTCTGAATTGATTCAAAATATTTACCTTCCGTGGTCATTTTGACTTTGAGGAAGAGCCAGAAGTCACACAGTGCCAAATCTAGTGAATAAGGTGATTAAGTACACATCACGTTTTCATGAGCCTGTCTTTCTATTGCATAACACTCAGCAGAAGTATTCACCATATTTTTTTTAATCATTTTTACCTCTTAAAGACACAAAACAGGACTTCCAGAACTGCTTCAGTGTAAGAATGACAGGATAAGTATGTTGGAAGTAAGGAGAATTAATAACAAGGTGTCTTTAACTGCAGTAAGTTTTAAATTTAAATATTCACCATAATTTTTTATCACTTCTTATAAAATTAATATGTCAAAGAGACATTTGTATTCCCACAAGTTCACTGCAGTACTATTCCAAACTACTAAGAAATGGAAACAGCTTAAGTATTCATCAAAGGATGAATGGATAAAGAAAATGTGGTAATACACATAGTGGAATACTATTCAGCCATAAAAAACAAAATCCTGCTCTTTTTGACAATGGGAATGGAACTGGAACTGGAGATCATTATGTTAAGTGAAATAAATCAGACACAAAGAAAAGTATATAATACACATACTTGAAATATTAAAAAACAGTTTATCTCATACAAGTTGAAGGGTAGAATAGTAGTTATCAGAGGCCAGCAAGAGTAGTAGAGGAAGGGTTGGGAGGGGTTGAACAATGGGCACTAAGTGATAATTAAGATGGCAGTAAAAAGGTTCTTTGTACTATTGCACAGTAAGGTGACTAGAGACAATTTTTTTTTTTAAATCAATACTGGGGATCAAACTCACAACTGAGTGCTTACAAGGCAGGTGCTTATGCTGTTGAGCTAAATCCCCAGCCCCTGTAGTATATATTTTTAAAGGTTACATGACAATTTCATTTCTATTATAGAGAAATAATAAATATTTGAGGAAATAGGTAATTTAAATCTGACAGAAGTGTTATACAATGTATATATGTATCAAAACTTGAGGAAGGGGGAACAGAAATATATTTCTGTGGTAGAGTCCTTGCCCAACAAGAGCAAAACTCTGGGTTTATTCCCAACACTGAAAAAACAAAACATAGATACTTCATACTTGATTAATATATATAATTTTTATGTCTGTATGTATCAGTTAAATTTAATTTTAAAAGAATATAAGGATAGGAATCCATCTTAGTGAAATTCTAGAATAGATAAAAACTAGAATTTTTATAGAAACAAAACAGAACAGTGGTTGCCTCTGGGTGAAGGAAGAGGTGGAGAATATCTAGGAATAGGTCTGAGAGAACCCTCTGGGGGTGATACTAATGTTCTATTATGTTTTGCAAATACTTGGGCAAATTTGTATTTAATGCATTTCACAGAAATATTGTTCATGATTTTCATGTTTAAGCAGTTCAGGGAAAATGAACTGCTACTTATAATTAATTCTCAAAATCACCAAAACATAACCCAGATTAAAGGAGGGCTATAGACAGATAGACATAGATGTGATAAAATATTAATGAAAGGCTCTAAAATAGTTACTGCAGAACTTTATTATATACTCAAAATTTTTCAAAATAAAATATTAGGAAAAAATAATTGAAGAACCTTCTAGATTAAAGATGACTAAAACAGTATAATGAGCAAAATGATCCTAGAGTAGATAGATACTAAGAAAAACAGTAAAAGGTATTTTGAAGACAATCAAGAAAATGTGAACTTAAGATGTACCTTAGATAACAGTATTATATTAACATTAAATTCCTTGAATAATGATATTATGATTTTGTGGGGAAATAGTCTTGCTGTTAAGTGACACATGCTAACTAAAGTATTTAGAAGTAAAGTGTCATAATGTCTACAACCACTATCACAAAGGAAGAAAACATATATGTAGAAAAATGTACTACACGAAAGAGAGAACAGAAATAAAGTATAAAGTATTCTACTGTTGTTTCTTGTACTTTTTTTGTTTGTTTATTTCTTGTACTTTTGAAATTTGAAAGATTTCAAAATAAAGAAAAAGTACGGGCCCCAAATAAAATAGTTTAAAGTCCTAATTCCTACTTTACCAATTACTAGCTTAGTGATTTTGAGCAAATTACTTATTTCTCCCTCAGGATAGCAAAGCTAACTTGTAAGCTTTCTGCAAAGATCACATGAGATGGTGTGTGGTAAAAAGCAATAGTAACAGTTATTATAAAGACTTGGTCTATGTCATAAACCCATAAATTTCAACTTTAAAAAATAAAGAGAATTGTTTTTAAATAAAATCTCATTTATAAATGGCAATACCCATATACAAAATACCTAAAGGCTGAGTGTTCACTGCAGTGGACAGTGATGCTGGAGTGTTACACAAGCACTCATCCTGCCTACCCTCCCTTTTCCTTAACTTTTAGGAAGCCTAGTGATACACAGAACACATTCTGAAAAACCATGCTGTACAACAAGAATAGATAAACTACAAACTGGCTTCCTGTTTTCCTAAGTAAACTTCCATTGGACATACTGTCTGATTCACAAATCATCTATGATGCTTTCATATTACTAAGGCAAAACTGAGTAGTTGTGACAGAAACCTAAATAGTTATGACAGAGATCATATATATGCCAAGCCCAAAATATTTACTATCCATTCTTCTGAGGATAAGCTTTAACCACCTTGTGCTGGGGATGGATCCCAGGGCTTCACATTGAGCTACATCTCCAACCCTTTTAAAATTTATTTTAATATTTTTTTTTTGCAATGGAGGGTCCAAAGTTACTGATGTGAGACTTAAACTTGTGATCCTCCTGCCTTGGACCCCAAGAGTGCTGGCATTACATGCCTGTACCACCAATATCCAGTATAACAACAGTTATAAAGTGTACTTGTTTTGGAGTCTTACCTGCATAGTGTGGCATGAGATGCTACAGAGGGAATAAAAAATTATGACAATTTCTGCTAACAATAAAATTAAGCTGATGTGTGAACGGTTCAGTCTTAAAAACTTGAAGTTTCATTCTTCTGTAAATTAAGGTGCCTGAGACATTAGCATCAAAATTTTTGCAATGTGTGACTTCATTTGGATCCTGATTTTAACAAACCAATTATGAAAAATAATTATGGAACTATCAACAATTCTTTAGGTATAATAATTGCATTATGGTTAGTTTTTCTTTTTTTAAAGATTTTATCTTTTAGGGATACAAAGTAAAATAATAAAATGATATCTGGGATGTGATTTGAAGTAATCAGGGGAGGGGAGGTTCTGGATGGAGTGTACTATAGGTGAACAACAGTGGCTATGAACATGGGGGTTCAAGGTACTAAAATCCTCTCAATTTTAGTGTTTGAGATTTATGTAATTAAAAGTACAACACAAAGTCCTTTTGTAAGATAATAATCAAAGTTATACAGGTCACTATCTTTTGAAGAAAATAGATGGCAAAGATAGAAGAACCTAGAAAAAACCCCAGGAGGGCTTATTCTAAACAATCATTAATAGGAATCAAGTCAAATAAAATCATATGCTGTCATTAGAGCCTAAATTAAGATAATAACAAATGAGTTCCATATAGAGAAAAAACTCTGAACTCCTCTAAATTTTACTAATAAATGCTTCACCACAATTACTCTGAAAACACAATAACTGACAGTAGTGCATAGTAGAAACATGCAAATTCTTTTAAATGTTCTAAAATGTAATATATACAATAGGCTATATATGTGAACCTATCAACCAATTTAAAAGCTAGAATATTACTGAAAACAAATTAGATAACAGCGAGTTTCTTCCTGATTCCATCTTTCTGTCACCACCTTCCCTGAAAGCTAGCCTTCTTAAAATTATATGCCCTTCTTTTCTCCTTACACAAATATAGTCTTACCATAAATTCTTAATACAATATTGGATTTAGTATTCTAAAACTTGCTGTTTTTAAAAACCTGCATGTTCAACAGAGGATTCTTCAGAGCACAGGGTACATTTTCAGTAAAATCTGGTTGTACAGATTTTTTTTTTTTGCCATTTTTTTAGGTATATGATCATAGAGAAGTTACTTTTCTGTTGAGTTTCAATTTCCTTTTCTATAAAAGTTGAATAATATCTGCTTCAAAACATTAAAACAATACACAAAAAGAATAGTTACTGGTGCTCATAAGTGGTGGCTACTATTGGTTAGTGGTAGGTATAAGTTAGAAAATTGTCAAATTTAAACCATTCTACTTAATGGAAAACATACCTTGTTCATTCTACTTCATGGAAAATGTACCTTGTTATCAAGCATTTCCTTTTCATCAGACCCTCGGAAAACTCCTCAGAAACCAATCAGTCTGGGCATGGTCAACCTCCACAACTACCATCAAAAGTAATTGTTCATTTGAGCTTTTAACTCTACATACATACTTTTACAGAGGTGACTTAAGTCACATGGATTCTGCTCACTAGGAATGAGCCTGAAACCATATAACATTTCTTCCACGTAATTGAAAAAGCTGACAAGGTCAATTCTGAGAGGTCAGATCTCATATCTGCACTCAGAAGTATAAGATTCTACTACTCTGCCTTCCTGAAACTGAGGGAGGTTTCTGTGACTTCACAAACTTTTCCCATGTGGGTTTACCTCTATACAAGGGAAGCAGAACAAGGAACCACTATGAAAAAGAACACTAGTTATGAAGTCAGGCAAGCTAAGCTTGGGCCCCAACTTTACTGCCTATTAAATTCTAGGCAAGTACTAAACCTCTCTGATAGTAGTTTTATCACTGTTAAAATCAGGATAACAATACTTATTTACTAAGTAATCATAGCCTTTTCTGTGTCTCTAAGACAGTTCAATTCACATCACTGATCTAATAGTAATTCCTTGAACTTTGCTCTTTCTCAAAATGCTCTAAATGCTTGAATTAACAAGTGTGACTAGATCCTAAAATGAGAGAACTTTTCTAAAATGGTTTTCAGCTGTTAGTATTCCTTCACCACATAATATGTTGGTATTAATTTGGGTGTTAAAAAGAACTATTTTATTTTTCAAGGAAGGAATACGAACATCCGGCAGTAGAAAACTGCTAAAACAATTTTAAGCCTGAGTCTTTGACACAGGCACAAAGAGCAGGGGTTAAAAGGAACAAGATAGGAAGAGCAAAGCAGGCACCAGCAGCAGTCAGTCTACCATTTCATATCCTACACCACACAACTATTTCATTAATGTAGCATAGTGGAGCTAATATGAGGAAATATTCACTAAAAGGTTGAAAGTCGTCAGAAGATAAACGAGATCATAGTAATGAGGGTGCTTGCTGCAATTCTACACTCAATGCAGAAGGGTTACATGTTGTGTAACATATGTGTAGGCTGGAAGTACTGGCTTAAAAGTTTATCCAGAGTAGAAAACAAGATGGCCAATCAGTGAGCAACAGAAAACAAAGCCTCCTGGGAGAAACAATTCATATGCCAGAATAAAACACCCTGGAGAGACCCAGACAAAGGGAGATGGATCCTCTTGACACAGGAAGAAATTAAAACTTAAAAAAGCTCATCAAATACTTCGGGACAACTGAAACAGCTAAAAACTAAAGGGACACAGTATTTTCACGATGACCCGCCAAGATTTCACCAGCTTGAATCCACACCGGCAGGCAGAGCCGCCCAAACTTGTTCCCACCATCACTCACAGGAAGAATGGCAGCGCTGAAGTCGGAGGTTGGTGAACCCAACAGAGAGCAGAGAGCGAAGCCGGTGGAGGAACCTTCATTGATCCAAGGTCAGTGCTGGGAGTGAGACCCCCCCTCCACGGGAAGGCCGCGACCAGGTGGGCGACATGTTGAAATCAGGCAGGAGAAGCCTGAACTGGGAGTGACAGTGACTTCGGTTGGTTGCTCCCTACCCAG
>PVLA01018465.1:0-14479 GCA_004027455.1 Hydrochoerus hydrochaeris | reverse complement strand
ATCTAAGAAGATCAGCACAGAACAATGAAAGCAACACAGCACTTCACAGCAAGACAATTGGATATTAACAGTAGCTATCATAATGTCTCTTTCTTTGAAAGAGTTGAGCTTAGCTTCACACACAATAATGTCAAACATAACAAAATAGTATAAAACCACTCAAGAGAATGAAAGTATTACAAGGTATTCTGAACCAAATAACTGATGATGAACAATGGCTACTATATTATCTCATTTTCCATAAAAAATTTGTTTATACTATCATACATATTAAAATCCAATAAGACACAACATGATAGAACCAATGGTAATAGAAAAACAAAAGCATGGTAGGACTTCAGAGCAAGGTGATATAAAATCAACAATGGCTGCCATATTGTCTTTTCTTCAAAGTAACTATTCTTACCATCACATACATTAAGATCAAACAAAACAGAATAAAACCATTCCAACCAATGAATGAAAACATAAGACTTCAAAGCCATATAATAGTAAACTATGATTACCATAAAATCTATGTACTCTTACCATTTCTTACACTAAGGAGACTATACAGTACTTATACATGTGAGTTTGATTTATTTCACTTATGAGTATGGATTCAGGTTGTATCCATTTATTTATAAATATCTTAATGTGGTCATTCTTCATACCTGAGTAGTACTCCACTGTATAAAAGTACCACAATTTTTTTTATCCATTTCTCAGTTGATGGGCACTTAGCTTGTTTCCAAGACTGGCTATTACAAATTGTGCTGCTATAAACATGAGTGCACATATATCACTGTGGTAAGATGTTTTCAGATCTTCTGGGAATATGCCTAAGAGTAGAATAGCTGGGTCAAATGGGACTTCCAACCCCAGCTTTTTGAGGAATCTCCAGACTGACCTCCACAGTGATTGCACCAGTCTACACTCCTACCAACAGTGCAGTAGAGTTCCTTTTTCTCCACAGCCTCTCCAGCATTTGTTTTTGGCAGTTTTGTATATCCTGACCATTCTTTCTGGATTGAGATGGGATCTCAGTGTGGTTTTAATTTGCATGTCTCTAATGACCAATGATGATGAACATTTTTTTCATGTATTTGTTTGCCATTTGTATTTCTTCACCTGAGAACTGTGTGTTCATCTCGGATGCCCATTTTTTAAAAAATTTTTATTTAAAGAGAAAAAAAAGCATATAAAGGGTAGAGATAATACAGAATTTCAGAGAAAAGATAAACAATAAGAAATCACAAGTTGATAAATTACATATTGTGCTCTTAGAAATAGCTGTTAAAGTTACAAAATTAAAGCATACAAAGTAGATCATCAAACAGTGAGAGTGTAAACAGCTACGCATACATGAGTCTCTACATATATTTCTATCCTTTCTGTATTAGAGGGAAAAACAAAACATAGCAAGACAAAACAAAATAAATTCCTATAAAAACATGAAACCAAACAGTCGTATAAAACCACAGTACAAGGTGATCTATGATGATTGCTGTATTGTTATCTTCAATAGAATTTCCTATATCATCAGGCATAAATGAATATAGCAGTATAATTGGATATAGCAGTACATAACAATATTAGTAAAAAATAAAACATTGTAGACAATATAAAACTTCAAAGGCAGGTAATAATCAAACCAGAGTGGATATTCTAGTGAATCTTGTCATCATAAGTGCAGTTGCCTATACTCTCAGACTTGATACTATCAATCATAACAGCTTTGAATAAAATCTATCAATAAAAACAGTGATTTAACAAACCAGATTTGATTACAATCAGTTATGGTAAAACAGAGGTTTTACAGAGCTTTAGATTACCTTAATAGGAAATTAAGGATGCTTACCTTACTATATCCTGTTATTTTCAGGATTCTTGTTTGTACCCTCAAATCTAGTACAGGTAGAATCACTGGAACAGAATATAATACATCTAAGCAGAGTAGTGTGAGTAATGTGGGATTTAAATCCTGGTGCACTATTAATAATATAGTGTATCAAGGCCATCTATGTTAGAGATTATAGCCATCCTTCTCTACCTCATTTCTGCTATGCTATTTTTCTGCCTTTGTTTGTCTACTTTTCTCCTTCATTCTACTTCCTGCCCCACTCATTGAGGCCTTTCTGCCACTGTTCCTAAAATCCTGGTATTTTTTTTCTCTCTCTCTAGAATGTCCTTCAGTATTCTCTGTAGGGTTGGATTGGTGGTCACAAACTTGCCCAGTTCCTCTTTGTCATGGAAGCATATTGTTTCTCCATTAATTTCTAGTGACAGTTTTGCAGGGTAAATCAATCTGGGCTGGAGGTTATTTTCTTTCTGTTCTTGGAATATTTCACTCCAAGCTCTTCTTGATCTGATGGTCTGTGTGGAGAAGTCAGCCATGATCCTGATGGGCTTACCTTTATAGGTAATCTGTTTCTTTTCTCTGACAGCTTTTAATATTCTGTTTTTATATTGAATTTCTGGTATCTTGATTATTATATGTTTGGCTGTGGATCTGTTTTGATTGTAGGTGGCTGGAGTTCTGTATGCCTCACATAACCGAATGTCATTTTCTTTTCCCATGCTTGGGAAGTTTTCCTTAATTATTTCCATAAATAGCCTTTGTAATTCACCTGTATGTATTACTGCTTCTTTGTTCACATTTCTTATTCTTAAATTGTAGATTCTCTTGTCATCTTGTAGCCTTTGTATTGTTACTGCCTGTTTCCTTGTTATTTTTAAGAGATCTTTCCTTTCATGATCACACACTGCCAACTGTCTTCAAGTTTTGATAGTCTATCCTTAGTTTCTTTTAAGGAGTTTTGACAGCTTTCAATGGAATTTTTAATTTCCTGGTAGTCTCTTTGAATCTGCTTCATGTATTCTATATTTTCTTTATATTCTTTATCGAATGTTTCTCTCCTTTTTTTGTGTTCCTCCCTTCTACCATCTGTATCTTTCAGAGAGATGCTCCCTGAGAGCATTGCTTTTGTTACTCTACTCATATCTTGCTTTACCTGATTTAATATTTCAGTTTTGAGCTCGTCTACAAGGTCCTGAAGATATCTCTTAATGTCCATTGAAGCCATGTCTGATGTTATGTTTTCCACCGTTAGTCTCCCTTGTTTTTCCTTCTCCTGGATCAGTGCTCTCAGGGTTCTGGGCTGGGGGCCTCCTCCTTCCTCTCACTCCTGTCATGGTCCTGGCTTCCTCCACACAGGTCACAATGCAGGTCCCAGCCCCCTTTCCTGTTGGCCATGCCTCCTCAGAAGCAAGCTTACAAGGGTCCTCCCACCTCTCCTGACTGCTCTTATCACTGAGGTGCAAGCAGCAGCTTCCTAAGCCTGCCCCTCCCCACTGGGCCAACCAAACTGCAGAGGCCTTCCCCTGGTTAGTGCTTGCTAGGTGCAGGGAATCGATTTGGGATGGCTCATTGGGTCCCAGCCAGGGGCACAGCCCAGTCCAAGCAAATCCCATGAATCTGCTTTGGGGAGGGAGGAACCAACTGAAGTCACTGTTGCTCCCAGTTCAGGCTCCCCCTGCCAGATTCTAACACGTCACCCATTCGATCGCGCCCTTCTTGTGTGTGGGGGGGGTGTCCCAATCCCAGCACTGACCATGGATTAATGAAAATCCCCTTTGCCGGCTCCAGTCTCCATTGGGCTTACCAACCCCCAACTTCAGAGCTGCTCTGCTTGCCGTGAGTCATGGTGGGAACAAGTTTGGGCGGCTCTGCCGGCCATGGCAGATTCAGGCTGGTGCAAATTCAGTCTGCTGCAAAATTAGGTTTCAGTGAAAACACTGTGTCCAGCTATTCCAGTTGTAGTCCCAACATATTTAACAAGCTTTTTTATGTTTTAATTTCTTCCTGTGTCAAGAGGATCCATCTCCCTCTGTCTGGGTCTCTCCAGGGTGTTTTATTCTGGCATATGAGTTGTTTCTCCTGGGAGGCTCTGTTTTTTGTTGCTCACTGATCGGCCATCTTGTCTTCCTCCCAGATGCCCATTTTTGGATTGGGTCTTTGAATTTTGGGGGTCTGATTTTTTTTAATTCTTTATAAGTTCTAGACAGAAGTCATTTATCTGAGGGACAGTTCACTAAGATTTTTTTCCCAATTTGTTGGTTTTCTTTTCACTCTGCTGGAGATTTCTTTGGACATGCAGAAACTATTTAATAAGATGTGATCCCAGTTATTGATTCTGGGAAGTATTTTCCGTGCAGTTTTGTTCTTATTCATGATTTCTCTACCAACCCCTATGTCTTCAAGATTTTTACTTACCTTGTCTTCTAACAGATTTAGTGTTTCTGTTTTAATATTTAGATCTTTGATCCATTTAGACTTTAGTTCAGTACATGGTGACAGGCATGTGTCTAATTTTATTTTCTGGCATATAGATAGCCAGTTTTTCTAGCACCATTTATTAAAGAAACTATCGTTCTTCCAGTGAACATACTTGGCCCCTTTATCAAAGATGAGTTGGTTGAGTGTGTTTGTAGTTGTATCTTCTAGGCTATTCCATTGATCTTCAGGTCTGTTTTTATTCCAATACCATGTTAATTTTATTATGGTAGCTTTGTAGTATGACTTCAAGTCAGGGATTGTGATGCCTCCTGCCTTGGCTTTGCTACTTAGAATTGCCTTTGCTATTCTAGGTCTCTTCTGGTTCCAGATGAATTTTAGGAGTGATTCTCTAGAACTATGAAGTATGTTACTGGTATTTGCTTTGGGATTGCATTGAACCTGTATAACAGTTTTGGGATAATGGCCATTTTCACAATATTTATTCTTTCTGTCCACTAGCAAGGGATGTCTTTCCATTTCCTGATTTTCTCTTCAATTTCTTTTTTCGGGGTATTATAATTTTCCCTGTACAACTCTATTACAACTTTTGTTAGATCAATTCCTAAGTATTTGATTTTTTTTTTGATGCTAGAGTGCAGGGTGTGGCTTCTCTTATTTCTCTCTCAGTGATTTTGTTTTTAGTGTGTAAGAATGCTATTGATTTTTGAGTATTGACTTTGTATCCAGCTACATTGCTGAACTTATTTATTATATCTATGAGTCTTTCCACGTAGTTTTGAGGGTCTTCTATGTAGAGTATCATGGTTTCTTCAAATAATGATAATTTAACTTCTTCTTTCCCAATCTGTACTCCTTTTATTTCTCTCTTGTATAATTGCTCTGGCTAGTATTTCCAGTACTATTTTGAATAGGAGCAGTGATAAGGGACATCCTTGTCTTGTGCCTGATTTCAAGGCAAAGGCTGTCAGTTTTTGGCTGTTTAATATGACACTGGCTGTTGGTTTGTCATAGATGGCTTTTATCATATTGAGGTAAAGACCATCTATTCCAATTCTCTGTAAGGTTCTTATCATTAATGGTTGTTGGATCTTATCAAAAACTTTTTCTGCATCTATAGAAATGATCATGTGATTTTTGCTTTTGGTTCCTTTGATATGGTGGATTACATTTATTGATTTACATATGTTGAACCAACCCTGCATGCCTGGGATGAATCCCACTTAGTCATGGCATATAATCATCTTGATGATTTGCTGAATCCTGTTTGCCAATATTTCATTCAGAATTTTTGCATCTATGTTCATTAGGGAGGTTGGCCTGTAGTTCTCTTTTTCACTTGGGTCTTTCTCAGGTTTTGGTATTAGAGTTGATATTTGTTTCCAGCAATGACTTAGGGAGAATTATTTCCCTTTCAATTTCATTGAAAATTTTGAGGAGTGTCTGCATTAAGTCTTCGTATTTCTTGTAGAATTCTGCAGTGAATCTGTCTGGGCCTGGGCTCTTCTTTGTTGGTAGGGACTTGATTACATTTTCAATTTCCTTAATAGAAATTGGATTATTCACTAGTTTTACATAATTCTTGATCCAGCTTTGATGGTTCATATGTTTCTAGGAATCTGTCCATTTCTTCTGTGTTATCAAACCTATGAGAGTAGAGATTTTCAAAATAGGTGTTGATGATCATCTGTATTTCCACAGGGTTGGTAGTGATTTGACCTTTTTCATTTTGTATTGCATGAATGTGAGTCTTTTCTTTACTTTTTTAAAATTAGGTTGGCTGGGGGTTTATCAATTTTATTTATTCTATCAAAGAACCAACTCTTTGATTCATTGATTCTTTGTACTGTTTTCTTAGTCTCTATTGTATTAATTTCTGCTCTGGTCTTTATAATTTCCTCCCTTCTTTTGGTTTTGGGCTTGGCTGGCTCTTCTTTTTCTAGATGTTTGAGGTGTAATATCAGGTTGCTTATTGTGTTCATTCTGTTTTCCTAATGTGGGAACTCAGTGCAATAAATTTTCCTCTGAGGACCACTTTCATTGCATCTCACATGTTCCTAGAAGTTGTATTTGTGTTTTGTTTGCTTGTACATATTGTTTAATTTCTTCTTTAATTTCCTCTGTGACTCACTGATTGCTCAAGAGTGTATTACTCACTTTCCATGTGTTTGTGAGGTTTTTGCAGTTACTTTTATTATTAATTTCCAGTTATGATCCGATAACATGATCCCATAACATGCATGGGATAATTGCAATTCTTTTGCATTTACTTAAATATGTTCTGTGGGTTAACATATGGTCTATTTTAAAGAATGTCCCATGTACTGCTGAGAAGAATGTATATTCTGATGTTGTTTGATGGAATACTCTGTATATGTCTATCAAATCCATTTGTTCACAGGTGTGAGTCAGTTCTGTTATTTCTTTGCTGATTTTCTGTCTAGTTGATCTGTCCCTTTGTGTCAATGGTGTGGTAAGGTCCTGTTATAATTGTGTTATTGCCTATTGGATTTTTCATTTCTGTTAATACTTGCTTTGTGTAGCTTGGTGCTCTGGAATATGGTGTATATATATTGAAGATTGTTATCTCTTCCTCTTGCAGTTTTCCCCTAACTAGAATGTAGTGACCTTCTTTATCTCTTCAGACCATTCTTGGTTTGAAGTTCACATGATCTGCAAGCAGAATAGCTAGCCCTGCCTTTTTTAAAGTTTCTTTTGCATGGAGTATTTTTTTCCATCCTTTGACTTTCAGTCTATGAATTTCCTTTTGGGTTAGATGGGTTTCTTGTAGACAGTATATGGTTGGATATTGTTTCTTGATCCATTCTGCCAATCTGTTTCATTTAATTGGTGAATTGAGGCCATTTACTTTAATGGTTATAACTGTCATGCATTGGTTTATTGTTGACATGTTATCTTTCTGATGTTGCATCTTAAATTTCCATTCTATTTAATTGTCTGTCTTGCTTAGTGGTTTTTTCCTATGTGTATCTAGAATGTCTTTCATTATTCTTTGTAGGTTTGGTTTGGTGATCATGAAGTTCTTCAGCCGTTCTTTGTCATGGAGGTCTTATTTCTCCATCCATTTTGAAGGACAGTTTTGCAGGGTACATCAGTTTGGGTTGGAAGTCATTTTCCTTTAGGATCTGAAACACTTCACTCCATGCTTTTCTTCACTTCATTATTTGTGTTGAGAAGTCTGCTGTGATTCTGATAGGTTTTCCTTTATGGGTGACCTGTCTTTTCTCTCTAACAGCTTTTAATATTCTGTTGTTACATTGGATTTCTAGGATGTTGATTATTATATGTCTGGGTGTAGTTTTGTTTTGGTTATGGCTATTTGGAGTTCTATATGCTTCAGTAATCTGTATGTTAGTTTTCATACTCATGTTTGGGAAGTTTTCAGCTATTACTTCTGTAAATAGTCTCTTGATATCATTTGTGTTATCCCCTTCTTTTTCATTTATCTCTATTAACTTATGTTGTTTTTCTTTGCATCATCTTGCAGCTGTTGAGTTGTTACTTCCTGATTTCTTGTTATTTTTAGAAGATCTTTCCTTTCCTGTTAAGTAGCTGCAATCTTATTTTTGAGGTCTGAGATTCTATCTTCACTTTTGTTGAGGTGGTTTTCACAACTTTCAATAGAATTTTTGATTTCCTGTATATCTCTTTGAATCTGCTTCATGTATTCCATTTGTTTCTTAAACTGTTCATTCAGGGATTCTATCGTTTTGCTTTGTTCCTCTAATTTTTTAGCTGTGTCTTCATCAGATGTGTTCAATATTTCTTTCACTACTTTTATCATTTCTTCTTTTACCTGGGAGATTATTTCTGATTTGAGTTCCCTCATAGCTTCCCATACTTGCTGCTTTATTTCATTTGATATCATTTCAGGCATTTCAGGTGTATGGCTAGTATTTTCTATGTACATGGCTCTACTCTTTCTTGGGATGGGCTGGAGGTTTGAGATTGCATTTTGCTCTTTTGACTTGTCATTTGCCTATATTTCTGTGTTTCCAGAGATGTTCCAAAGCTTTCCTGATGTGTTGGAAATCACTTCCTGCACCCTCTACTACTGGGACTCACGTGGCTTTGGCTCCCCTTTTGGCAGACCTGGATCCCCTGGCTGAATGAAGGTCACTGGGCACAGTCCACTCAAGCCCAGGGAACCTCTGAAGACTAGTCCAGTGCCCCAGGTGGCTGGGCAGTCACCCAGCCACTGGGATCAATGGTCCCAAACTTTTCCCAGGCCTGCACTAGTGAGCTGCAACTCACCTTGTGACCACAGTTTTGGCCTGGCTCTCCTTTCAGCAGGCCTGACTCCCCTGGTTAAATCTATATCTCTGTGTCTTAATTGGGTACATTGCAATCACAAGTTCCTGAGATCAATTTCTGGTCAAAAAATATTTTCATACATATTTGATGACTTTTTTTTATTCACAAATGGAAGGTGGATTTTAACTTTTTTTAAGGTAATAAAATGCAACAGAACAAGACAGAACAAAGCAAGTGGAGACAATGCATCAAAATTGGTAAAGAACTTCTCAGCAGCATACTGAGATAACAGTAATAGGTACCATAGTATATCTTGTTCTCTTCACAGTAGTTGTCCATTCAATCATGTATATCAAAATCAAATAAAAAACAGAATATTAAA
Source organism: Hydrochoerus hydrochaeris (assembly GCA_004027455.1). Taxonomy (NCBI): domain Eukaryota; kingdom Metazoa; phylum Chordata; class Mammalia; order Rodentia; family Hydrochaeridae; genus Hydrochoerus; species Hydrochoerus hydrochaeris. Next base: position 5,546 of record PVLA01018465.1, on the reverse strand, counting down.
AAAGTCTATCTAAACAAAATATGGAATTGAGCAAAACAATCAGAACAAAGCAACCCAGTGAAAACAATATTTGCCTTCAAGAGAAGATAGAAGGAAATTTCCCATATTTGCTATATTGAATAAGGTCAGCCTCCCAAGAGATGCTCAGACCTTTGGCACCCAGTTGCTAATGGTGGTGGGGGGGAGGGGAGATGGGAAGGGCAGCTCACAGGAGATACTGACTCTTTCTCTTCCTAGATTGCTCGCAATCACTGGCAACACTGCTGCTTACCAGGAAGCAGAGCAGGTGATTTCTCACTCAGCATCCTAAATTTCAACATGGGTGGATCTCAGGAGATGGAAGGTAGATTTTATTGAATGTATTTTCTATATTTTCTGAGAAGATCATGTAGTTTCTAATGTTCCATTTAGTTAACATGGTGTGTAATACTGACTGATTTGTGAGCAAGAGAGATCCTTATAACCCAGGAATAAATCCCTTTGTCATGGGGTTTAATCCTTTTATGGGCTGTTGAATTCTGAGGATTTTCATATCTATGCCCATCATTTATATTGACCAATAATTTTCTTGTGGTATTGTCTAGGTATGACCTAGGTAAAGAGATAGTCCTGGCCTTTTTAAATTTGAATGTGTTCCCACCTCTGTTTTTCAGGAGGCTAAAAAGGAGGGAGAAACTCAAAGTATAAATAAATAAATAGTAAAAGAAGACAGATAATAGAAAATGAGGAGGCAAAGGTTTTGTAAGAGGGAATGGAACCCAGTAATGGAAGTGAGGGCAGGAGAAAGATGATAAAAAGAATCTGAACTGTTACATACATGTGCCACCTCCCCACAAGGAAGGTAATCAATAAGTGCTGCAAAAATGCCCCATTTCAATGCGTCATAGACTCCGCCTTTAAATCTATCCTGTCCAGGGCTTTTCTTTATGGGAATATTTTTGATTACTGAGTTGATCTACTTATTGTTAGATCTACTTTTTTCAGGATTTTAGTGTTTCTGTTTGTTTCTATTTTAGTAGATTGAATTTGTTTGTTTAAAAAATTGGCTTTTCTTCCAGTTTAATAGATTGCATCACACCTCTTTCCTCCAGGTTTCCCAGTATTTCCTGTGGTGTCCTTGTGTCCTGCTCATCACTGTGCCATCCTTTATAAGGTTTCCCCTTTGTCTTCCCTCTCTCTCTCTTTTTCTCAATTTACAGTACAGGTTTTTGAGTTGTTTTTTATTCTAAGAACAATTCATACATTTCTTTTTAAAACATTTTATTCACTACTTCTTTTATTTCTCCTTTACTCTGTGTTATTTACTTCTGTTAATTTTGGACTTGGTTTTCTTTCTTATATAAAGTTAGGCTGTTAATTTGTGATCTTTACTTTTTCTTCATCTGGGTGCTTATTACTATGTACTTACACTGGAATTGTTTCTTGCACACTGTAAGTTTTGGCATGAGAAGTTTCCATTTTCATTTGGCTCACAGCATTTAAAATTTCCTCTTCTTATATTTCTTCTTTAATCCACTGGTTGGCCAAATGTGTTTTTCTCATATTTATGTGTAGTGCCATTTTTCTGCTATTTTTAACTGCTCATTTCATATCCCTGAAGTGAAAAAAGATAATTGATATGATGTCAATGTTATGAAATTCACTAAAGCTTATGATGTAGCCCACAATATTATTAATTCTAGAATTTTGCCTATATGCTATAGAAAATGCGTATTCTCCTCCTGTTGCATACAAAGTTCTGAATAATTCTATCAGATCCACTTTTCCTAATAGTATTGTTCAAGTAGACTGTTTCTTTATCAGTAACTTTTCTGCATATTTTAAATTTTTTTGAAACTGAGATGTTGGAATTTCCTAACATTGCTGAATTTCAATTAAGTTTTCATTTCAACTTGGGATTTAGCGCAGTGCCGTAAGTGCTTGCCTGGTGAGCATATGGTCATGAGTTCGATCGCCAGTACAAAAAAAAAGTCAAGTTTTCATTTTATAGTTGCCAAAGTTTTCTTTATAAAAGTAGTTGCTTTGATAATGGAGACATTCAAAATTATCATTTTTATATTTTTTTTTATACAGGTAAGAATGATCTGACCTATGGTGGTCTCAAATAGAAAAAAAGAACAGGAAAGCAGAATTTGTCTCCTCTCTTCTGCCTCATTGATTAAGATGAAGCATGTGTTATAGCTTAGGCCAGATGAGGTGAGAGGTATAAAGTTCCCTTAAAGACATTAGGAGACAAAGAGAAAACCAGGCTCGCTGGGCCTCTCCATGTTAAACCCTCCACAGTGCTGTGATGGAGCAAAAAGTGCAGATCAGATGCCTCATTTATCTCCAAGAGGGTAAGAAATGAATCTCTTTTCTTTAAAAAAATTCCACTCTAGTGCTCAGTTATTTAAAAAAGCTAGATTAAGAGATGTGACAGATGATTTCACAGAAAAAAATACAGATATGAGGACACATTGAGAAGGTTTCAAGGTCGTGGTCTACACCCCTGTGTATTTCCTAGCTTTACTCCTTACTGGAGGCATCTTTAAACAATATTATGTTTTCTACAAAGAGTATAATGGGTTTCAATATTGAGGGTGGAAGAACCCTGGATGATGTTATTTAACAGCAATTTTATTTTCCTTATGTACAGGATAGAACAAGCCAACACTGCCCTTCATGATGCTGTCTGCTATACCGCTATTTAGAGGCAGGAAGCTGTCTGCTGAACCTCGCAGAGTAGACATTCTGAAGAGGTTTGTGATGAGCCAAGACAGTATGGACAGATTTTACATCATGAAACACAGCAGTTGTTCGTCACTGTACCATACAGAAGGTTGACAGTGTATGGAGGAAATGAAGCTGCAGTAATTTTCACTAGAACAAGGGCATCCCATAAAAGGAAAATTCCTTTGGTTTTTGCCAGAACCCAGAATGTGATGCCTCATACATGTCCAGAAGGTTCTGAGATTCTCTGTGATGGGCAATGGAAGCCTTTTCTGCCCACACACTATGAGGCTGGCATTTAATTTGTCCTCAAGACTTGAATCAAAGATAGACACAGAGACTGTAATCACATTGTTATATAGTGTACTGATCAAACAGGAGATAAAACAGCAATGTTCATCTCTGCAATGTGATAACTAAAGAATAAATAATGCTGTTAAATTTATTTCCTATTAGATTGCAAAATGAGGTTTCTAAGTCAACAACCACATTGAGATAAATAGTCCTTTTATTCCTTTGATATTGCTCATTACCCTCCTCTGGAACACAGAGCAGCAGGTGATCAGGAGCTGCAACACTGAGAATATTTTGCCCCCTCTCAACTGCCTGAAGCTGGACTGATAGATATTGCACGGTTATTCACACGTATGCCTCAAATCACCGTGTTGGTGACAATAATGTCGAGTAATAGAAAACTGATGGCACAATTTTCATGAGTAGTTAAACAAGTTTATAAACTTGGAAACCATAAAGACGTGCATCTGACATGATTCATTGATTGCCAAACACTGTTTTCTTTTGTTCAGGTTTTGAGCTCCTTCAGCAAGGAGGGGGAAGTCTGAGGCATCCCCAGCTCTGAAGAGAGGAGATAATAAATGACCCTCGAGAGGCAGGGGCTGGGCACCCCTAGGCCTCCAGATTCCATCAGTGATCCCAGTGGCATCAGAACATGGATAACATGACAATGAAAGAAGACCTTGATCACACCATCAGAAGGAACTCTAGAGAAAAGACATGAATTTTGAATAACCGGAAAAGGGCTTTAGTAGGTTCAAACCGAGGACTTAGTTAGAAACACAAGGGTGGAAACATTGCCATTAAATAAGCAAAACAACTACATCACAATTCGTAATGTTCTAAAAACTACTGAGGATTTCTGTGACCTCAGATACAAATGATGACAACAGGAAGTATCAGGGTGAGACTATGAGTCTGTTCACAAAATATAAAACAAAATTTACTAGTCAAGCTTTGTTAGACTTGAAGTGACACAAAAAATTTTAAGTTTAAAATTGTTCTGTGGCCAGGAAATTCTTATTTAAATTAGGAGAGGCATTGAGAAATTCTACCACTGAGGTTCGGATTGATTAAGCAAAATAGTAAATTATAAATTACCTGGTGAGAAAAACATATGCAAATAAGTTAAGACAATTTATCTTTCATGGTTAGGGCCCTTTTCCTAAATAAATGTAAAAATAATTGCAAAAACAGGAACATCTGTGAGACTGAGCTACTCTGAGCAGCTGCCTGGGGAGCTTTTTGTTCAGCGCTGGAGCACTGTGGGAGGGGGCTTTTTACCCTGCTGACAATAATAGTTCGCAGCATCCTTGGCCTCCACAGGGTCAATGGAGACGGTGAAGTCAGTCCCAGACCCACTGCCACTGTACGTGTCAGACGCCCCAGAGACTCAGTTAGATGCCTCTGGAGTTTGGGAGGCTGTCCTGGCTTATGTTGGTACCAGTGCAGAAAACTTGTATCATCACCATAGAAATTTCTATCTTCAACACTCTTGCTGGCCCTGAGGGACATGGTAGCTCTCTGTTCTGGAGACACTGTCAAGGAGGCTGGGGACTGAGTCAGCAAAATGTCCCAACTGGAACCTAGAAACTGAAACAGTTGCATAGGTGGCATCTGTCATCACAGTCACAGGCGGCACTAAGAAATCAGAAACCAAAGTGGACATTAAAAGTGAAATCTATAATGAAGGCTTTATTTGAATTCACCAAGAAACCTCAAACTTAGGAAACAATAACGGTGCTGAGAAGTGTGCCTGGTACCCGCCATCTCTCAACTACCTGGAGCACAGAGCAGCACAAACAACAGGAGGTGAGCACAAGACCCCATCTCTGAGCACTTGGTAGCCTTTAAGGATGACTTGAGCAGACTGCGCTATTGTATAAAGACTGAACATGCAAATCAGCTCTGGCCGACTCTGCTCTCTTCTCACCCAGAGGGAACTGAGGTTTGCACAGTGTTTCCTAGCGTACTTTAAACAGATTCCTGCTCCACTGAATTCTAGTCCCCTGATCCATCTTAGATGACATTTGCGGAACAGTGCTGTGATTGTTTTACCATAACGATTTAACTTATCTTAGGAAAGTTTGAAGCTGTAAATTCAGTTTTCAGTTCATCTCTAATAAGAAGATATTTTTGTCTGTCATTATTGTCATCAGGAAAGTACTACTTTTATAAAATTTTAAAATACAGTTGTTTTATTCCAATAGAGTGAGCAAATTGGCCCAGTATATAAGTTGCCTTTAGATCAAACCTACAAATGTTAGGGGGAGACACATTTGATGAGTGGACAGCATGGAGCAGAGGTGAAAGTTGAGACCTTACACTGACCCATGTAGATAGATGAGTCTGTCCACCTTCTCAGTCCCTAACCAAGGATGCCTCCAACACTTACACTCAGAGGACGGACACCCACCACACCCGGGCCTCTTCACAGAAGGAACATTCTGTCCTCACCATTCTGTTCTGTCTTTTGCTGTTATTCTTACAAGAGGCGTGAAGTAAGTAAACTCATGTCCTACTGTAGTGAGATGCCATATTCA
>PVLA01018464.1:0-14477 GCA_004027455.1 Hydrochoerus hydrochaeris | reverse complement strand
AGCACTGCTCCGCGCCCTTTGCTTTTCTTTCCCGAGCACTGCTCCGCGCCCTTTGCTTTTCCTTCCCGAGCACTGCTCCGCGCCCTTTGCTTTTCCTTCCCGAGCACTGCTCCGCGCCCTTTGCTTTTCCTTCCCGAGCACTGCTCCGCGCCCTTTGCTTTTCCTTCCCGAGCACTGCTCCGCGCCCTTTGCTTTTCCTTCCCGAGCACTGCTCCGCGCCCTTTGCTTTTCTTTCCCGAGCACTGCTCCATGCCCGTTGCTTTTCTTTCCCGAGCACTGCTCCACGCCCTTAGCCTCGTTGCTTTTCTTTCTTAATCAGCCCCGTGCCCTGATACTCCAGACAGGGAACTGAGTGCAGAAGGTCCCCAGAGGCTGCACGGGGTTAGGGTGGGGGCTAGGGTCCCTCCCCCGGGCTCCCAGAGCTTGTTTCACAGGTAAACCAGCCCCTGTAAAGACTCCCCTGATATTTTCAGGCATACAAAACGGATACAAAAAATAAGTAGTTGTTTCTCTTCAATTTTTTTTTTAAATCAGGGTCTTTCTAGGCCTCCCACTCACGACCGCTCTCCCTTCAGCCACCCCGCCCGGCCTTCACTTTCAGTTCTAACACAGAGACTGGCACACTGTGGGCCATGGGCAGCTGCCTGTTTTATTAAATAAAGCTTTTTGGAGACAGGTAGTGGTGCAGGTTGGTAAGCCCAGCACTGTGGGAGGCTGAGGCAGGAGGATCATGAGTTGGAGCCTAGCCTGGGCACTTAGTAATTTAGTGAGACCCTGTCTCAAAGTAAAACAGAAAGGACTGAGGCTGTCACTCAGTGCAGAGGCCCTGGGTTCAAATCCCAGTACCACACTCAATCAATCAATGTTAAAAACATAGAATAAAATTTGGCCAGAACACATCTGCAACCTTTCACTTACATGTCACCTACTGCATGCGGGACAAGAACCACACGGGGCCCTGGACACAGACACTCTGTGACAGGCAGAGCCAAAATATTTACTGTCGGTGGCACCAAAACAGAAGCCTTTGCCCAAGGTCAAGCTTTGAGAGAGTCTGTGTCTCCTAAACAAAGATCGAGGGGGCAGGGAATGAGTCAGGAAAAGGGACCGGGACAGTGGGGCAGAGACCTCGAGAGAGAGGGGGATGCACACCAGAGAGAGGGGACAGGCAAAAAGCGAAATCGAATGATCCCGAGTTTATGGAACACATGGGACACCTGAGATCGGCTGTGACAGCCGCTGTTCTGACCCAGCGCAGTTACAGGCAGTGGACGACATATGTAGGACCCCAGGCAGCCCCAGCCCCATTCTCCAGGGTCTAAGCAGGCTGGTGACAAAGGATAGGCAGGCGGGTGTGCACATCACTTGTGGCTGTGTGCACCCCTGACCCGGGGACGCAGCTGTCTAGCAAGAGGCCGTGGTATTTGGGGCCACCTGGGCTGTCTCCAGCTGGGGCTCATGGCCAGGGCCGCAGCTGTGCACACGCAGGTCATGTGCCTGGCCACGCATTTCTCATGTACAGAGGACTTGTGGCCAGCGGCCAGCTCTCCAGGGCCCTGCCAAGCGGACTTCCAGGTGGCTGTGGCTGTCATCCTTGCCAGCTCTGCACCTGCGGTGTGGCCAGGCAGGGGCGGGTGGCGGGAAACCTTCTCCCCTGGTGCTGTCGCCGCCTCTAATTCCCCTGTCCTCTGCTGGGCTGGTTGCCAAATCCTCCCGCTGTCCCCAGTTTCCTTTCTGCCCGCTCACACCAACACCAAGCTGCCCTGGGTGCCATTCAGCAGGGCTTTGCAGAGTGAGACCTCTCTCTCCCAATCTGTGACCTGTGCCACCTGGCACAAGCCATTTGGCCTCTCCAGGCCTCAGTCAAGTGGGGATTTCAATACTTAAAAGTAGCCTGCAGGTTCAGCAGCGCAAGGCAGTAAACACATTCCTGTGAATTGCTTTACGAGGTTCTGGAGCCCAGGAAATCCTCCAGAAATAGAAACGTCACAGCAGCAAGCACAACTCTCTATACAGGTGTGCAGCTCCATGCCTGGCAAGGGGGGACTTCTCTGACTGGCTTAGCTTTTCTCTGAGCCACCCCGAGCCTTGGGGCATAAGTTATCTGAGTTCTCAAACTCACAGGGGGCTCCATGGTGGCCGTGAGAAGCACTCACAAATATGTCACCTCAGCCTCTGTGTGGGCGCGGGAAGGTCTACTCTTACTCCTCGAGGCTGGGTGTGGCTGCGTGGCCCAGCTGGGTCAGTGATCAGCTGTCAGCTGTGGCCAGAAGTGGGTCAGGTGACTGTGAGGTTCACAGTCCTTCTCTGCCAGAGTGGAGACTGGCCACCCCCACAGCCCCCGGGAGGAAGTATCGCCTCATGCTGTTTGCTACTTGGACCGTTTGTTACAGCAGCAGAGCCCAGCCTGTGCTGACCGATGCATGCGTCTTTCCCATCCTCTCAGCCTGGTGGACTCCAGGTCCACAGCCAAACAGCCCGTTTTCTTTCCTTCTCACCCCACAGCTTCAAGGGGTTCCTTTCTCCCTCCTATTTTTAATAATCTTAAAAATTACTCTGGTGCAGTGATTAGATGAACCAGAATTTTCAGTTTACAAAACTTACAAATCGCCAGTGTTTATTTTTTAAAATTTATTTATCTATTTAAGTACTGATTGATTGATTTTTTGGAGATAGAATCTCACTATGTAGTTCAGAGTAGCCAAACGGGTTCCGGGAGATGATTGTGTCTTCCCGCCTCGATTTTGGGCCTGAGGGTTCGGGGCGCTGAAGCTGAGGGTTATGTGTTCTGTTCCCCAGGACTTGGCCCCAGTCCTTCTTAGGGACTCAGGGCCACAGGGGTCAGAGAAGGGACAGGAAAAGGCCGCGAAGTCAGCATCTCAGGCTCTTCTCTCAAGTTACGGCCCCCACTCATACTACGTGATAATAGTGAGGATACGGCAGCCCGACCATTGCCCCTGGGTGACCCTGGGAAAAGCAGGTGTAGGCAGCCAAGGCCAAGGCCACGTCACAGGACTAGGAAGAGAATTGTCCTCGGGTGTGAGCGCCCCCTTGCGGTGCAAGGGCCCCATTACACCCCGAGGGACTCTGCACCACTGACTCCCAGCCAACAGCGTCACGCCTAAATCAGCTCAATCCGCCAGGACTCCTCTGCGGGCCAGGGTAGCAAGATCCGAACACAATACAGTGGGATTGTGGGTACACTGGCGCACACACGTCAGTCAGCCCCGCAACTCAGGAGGCTGAGGCAAGAGGATCGCATGTTCGGATTCTGCCTGGGCAATTTAGCACGACCCTGTCTCAAAATAAAATATTTTAAAAGGGCGAGAGATGGAGCTCGGTTTGAAGGCTCCAGATTCAATCCTCAGTAACCAGAAAAAGACAAAAACCAGTCAGGAAGGGCTTAGGAGTGCAGCTCAGCAGAAGAGCATGGCCTAGCACACTTGAGACCCTGGGTCCCATCCCCAGCCCCGCAGACCAGAGCAAAACAAAACAAAAAAACCCCACAGCCCCTCCCGCAGCTGGCGAGGTCAGTCGTGATTTCATTTCTTCATGTTGTTGGGTTCGCCATTTCCTGTCCCCTCCCATCCCTGCTAGACCGAACCCCAAGTTCAGTGATCCTAGCGCCCCACACTTGGCAGGTGCTTGGGACACTTGATCAGGTGGCTGTGTCCTCCACGCAGCCCTGGACTCTGGCTGTTCCCCTTAGCTCTGTGTCTGGTACCTACAACAAGGCCTGGGACGTAGTAGGGGCTCAATAAACACTAGCGAAACTGATGAATTTCAGCGCCCAAGAACAGCCACCCGTTGTTCTTAGCTGTACGGGATTGCAAGGCCCTCAGACAGCACCTGACCCCTAGGAGGTGTTGGAATAAGATACTGAGGAAAGGAATTTGTGTAGAATTAGTCAGTCCCCGGAGGGTAGGGCGGAAGTGTGTCCCCTGGGCCACAGCATCCATCCCTGACGTCACAAAGGCCCGGCCATGCCCCTGACCTTGGCGGCCCTGCTGCTTTGGGGCCTGAGCGCCCCCGGGGGCTGGGGCTGCCTGCAGTGCGACCCCTTGGTGCGCAAGGCCTTGGTCGAGCTGCAGGCCGCGCTCGTCCCCGCGCACTTCCACACGCCGCAGCTGCAGGCGCGCGCGCAGGACCTACTGCTGGGCATGCAGGGGCAGTTCTTCCGCGACTACGCGCTGGGCGCCTTCGTGGGCATGGCGGGTGCGCGGGGCGGGGAGCCGGGCGCCTTGGGGTCCGCGCCCCGGGGGGCAGGCGGGGCGCCTGGAGGAGGGGGGAGCGCGCGATGGGGAAGGGGGAGGGGAGGGCGCGCTGGGGGGCTTCTGCTGTTGGGAGGGGCCAGCGCATGTCCTGCCTGCTCGCCCCAGAGGTGGCGCGCCTGGAAGGCGTGGCGTCCTTTCTCCAGAACCGAACGCAGCGCTTACTGGCGAGCTCTCTGACAGGCAGGGAAAGCCTTTCCCGGCGCCGCGTGGCTGCTCTCTGGGAACCCCGCACAGAACCCGCGCCCGGCCGCTCCCGGGGGGCTGGCACCTTGCTTAGGCAAATCTACACCGGTTTGCAGAGTTGGGCACAAAGGCGATGTGCGCTTCACTGAGGGGGAAGGCGGAGGCTCAGAGAGGTGGGGTGACCTGGCCAGAGTCACACAGCCGGAAAGGTGGAGCTGAGACAGAAACGAGGACAGTGTCTACTAAGTGTTCAAATGAAAGGAAGAGTCGCAAGTCTGCATTTAAATCAGAAACTAAAGCCAGGCGTGGTGGCGCAGGCCTGTACTCCCAGCACTCAGAAGGCTGAGGTGGGAGGATCACCACGAGTTCGAGGCCACCTTGGGCTACATAGTTAGTTCAGGCCAGACCAGCCAGCACTACATAGTGGGGCCCTGTCTCCACAAAACAAACAAACAAAACCCCAAAACCAACCAACCAACCAACAACAACAACAAATTGATCAATCAAAATGCAGAAATGCTTAAGCTTAGTGAGAAAGGCCTGTCAGACGCTGAGGCAGGACCTCTACCCATTAGCTCCGAACGTGAAGGAAACGTTTTTTTGTTTTTGTTTTTGTTTTTTTTACCGGGGATCAAACTCACGACCTTGCGCTTGCCAGGCAGGTGCTTATACAGCTGAGCTAAATCCCCGGCAAGAAAATTTCTACAAGGGAATTAAACCTCCACGCTGAGCTCCATCCCCAGCCCCTTTCTTTGCTTTTTATTTTGAGGCAAAGTCTTGCCAAATCACCAGTGGCTCAGACTGGAATCAGCCCCGCAGTCTGCTGGGATTACAGGCCTGGGCCACCGTGCCTGGCTGGGAAAAGCTCCTGAAGGAAATGAACAGTGATGCCCCAAAGAGCCTGGAAATGAGGGAAGGAAAGAGCCTTAAACTCATCCTGACAAAGTCTTAGTGTCTGGACAGAGCAGCACAGCCACAGACCTTTTGGAAGGCAAAACCTTCTCTGGAACAAGGTCTTTCTCCCTTCAGTTCTGTGATGGCTGAAACGGGAGGAAACTAGAAGAAAAGCCCGAAAAGCTGGCATGGTGGCACATGACTGTGCTGCCTGTACTTACTTGGGAGGCTGAGGCAGGAGGGTCATTAAGAGTTTTGAATTACATAGCGAGACCCTGTCTCAAGAAAACTAAATAAAATATTAAAAATATTTCAAAATGCAACCAATATCACAATATTTATACTGTTTTGATACCATCTTTGAAATCCAGTGTACATTTTATTTTTTCTTTTAGAGACAGGGTCTCATTATGTAGTTCAGGCTGGCCTTGAAGCCACTATGTAGCCCAGGCTGGCTTCCAACTCTTGGCAATCCTCTTGCCTCAGCCTCCCGAGTGCTGGGATTATAGACACACACCACCACACCCAACTCCGAAATTCAGGGTGCATGTTATCCCTGGAGCACATCTCACCTCAGACTAACCCAGCCCCAGCACCTGAAGACCTCTTGTGCCTCGAGGCCATCATACCAGGCAGTGCTGGTCTAAGGTACTACATAAGGTGCAACATGGGTTGACATCATGAAGGAATGAGCAGAGACACAGAAAAGAAGAACCAAGTAGATATAAAGTCTACTCAGAAGATGGGGAAACCGAGGGCAAGGGAGGGTGCATAGTCTGGGGCTTCAGTGGGTCACAAGGCATCTGTGGGACCTAGCCGGCCGCATGCACGCTGAGGAACCAGAAGTGTTTCCAAAATGGATTTGGATTATTTCCACAACCAGCTGAGCATCCCCAGTCTGAAATCTGAAATGCCATGAAAAAGCTTTGGATCTCAGATGAAGGGCCTCAACCTGTCTCTGCCTGTCAGAGGGCTGATCTTGATTCTTCCTGGGAAAGCAGGAGGAACTTCTTTATCCTTCGCTTGCCGGGGCCTCCCCCCAACAGGGAGCTCTTTCTTTCTTCAGAGGGGCCTCTGCTGGAAGAACTGGTGAACTTTAGGGAGGAAATGATCAAGGAATTCAAGAAAGTTTTAAGACTCTGTGAATTAAAAGGTGTGGCACAAATCTCCACCAAGCCCCCTTGTCCTCGCCTTCCCCATTGACCCCTTTCTGCCATTTTTCCCCTCCCATAACCCTTCCTCGGCTCCCCCATGATTCAGCCCTCATCTTTTCCCCATGTTCCTATCTCTTCTTCCCGGAAATCACTCTCACCCTCTCCCCGTCCCTTCCCAATTAAATTCTCAAATTGCCGACCCGACTTCACTCACCTCTGCTCTTTTTCCTTGCAGCCTGCAATCGAAAAATTTGCCGTGAGTCCTGCATTTGTTGTCTCTCCCCCACTTGTCTGCCCTCTTATACTGCGTTACCCTGTTCTCCCCAGTATCAAGCCCTACTATCCCACATACACCATGGGGCAGTTCACTTACCCCAAAGCCATGGTATTATGAAAATGCTTTATGAAATGCTTGCGACCTGCAAAATAGTACCTTTGGATACTCAGGAAAGGATAGGGTAATGTATTGCCAAAAATTGCCAAATAAATTTCCCCCATCTGGGCACTTTAGCACAATAAATGTCAGTTTCTCTCCCACTTAAAAGAATCCAATGACTCTCCCAAACAGCAACTGTGCGATCCTCCTTCCCTCTTACCATATCTTCAACACTTGCTTCAAAAGGAGATAAAGAATAGGGATCCATACTGAAAGTTACATGGACAAGCTTGAAGGTGAGGCATCCGCTATGGTTACTCTCCATTGGCTAGAACTAGTCACGTGGTTTCGGTTTGTTGCAAGGGAGCCTGGGAAATGTAGTCTTCAAGTGTACACAGAAAGTGGAGCCAAATAAGCATCATGACAGTCTTTTTCTCTAGGGGCTCAAAAGTAGGAAAAGTACTCGACATTAATAAATGCCTAATTAAGTGTCTACAAATGGAACATTGGGTCAACAGGAGTACTGCTACTCAATTTAATGCTTCAGTAATTATACAAAAATTATTTTTCGTGGGAATGGTCAGTGCATTGTGTCCAATTTACTCTACCATGCTGTGGGTCCTCTATACTGCAGAAGAACCAAGGGGGACCCAATCTCCTCTTACCCTTCTTCCCATCCCTTTCCAGTTCTCTGGATCAGCCTTCATCCTGCATCTCCCTCTCCTCTTGTCTAGACTTGCTCAAAGAAGAAGTCTTAGACTGCTTGAATTGCCAGAAAGTCAGTCCCAAATGTATCAGACAAAAGTACTGCTTCGGTAAGCTTCAGGGAGAGGGGAAGCCATGGGACAGGTGTCTGAGGAGTGGAGACATGGCTTTTGAGTAGCCTGGAATTCTGTTCTTACCATTTGCTTACAGTGTGGCCCGGAAGTAGCTTCCACATTCTAAAATTCACTGTTACTTCCGATAAATGGGAGGAACCTGCTGGAACTTGACACCCCTCACACCAGAATGGAAAGTGCTGGGAAAAAGTTTATTCCTAGGCATTGCCATTCCTAGGAAGCCCAGAAAGACATGCTAAATTCATTCATTCAGGGAATGCACATACACACATGCATGTGTCCTTGTGACCGAGAGAATAACACACTGAATCCATGTTTATCCATCCAAATTAACAGTAGTCCCACTGGACTGCTGCACACACTGTCCCTTCTCTCTGTCACACACACCCCCATCTCATTCAGGACTGTCACCTGTCAGCAAGGCCTCTCAGATCACAGTCTGTAAAGAGGCTCTTTCCATCAAGCTCTGTTCAGTCTTCCATTTTGCACTACCCTATTTTATTTTTTGCCATAGTACTTTTTTTTTTCTTTTTGAGACGGGGTCTTGCTGTGCAGTTCAGGCTGGGCTTGAGCTCACTTTGTAGCCCAGGGCTGGTCTTGAACTCACAATGATCTTCCTGCTTCAGCCTCCCAAATGCTGGGATTATAGGTGTGCACCACTATGCCTGGTTTTGCCATAGTATTTTAAACTGGATCGCAGACGTCATGCACACCCAGCTTTCAGTTTAGTTTGAAATCTAAGTTTCTCCTTCCATTTTCCCCTTCCATGACCCTGGCTAGTTGAAAAGCAGCAGTATGTCCTAAAGAATGCCCTGTGTTCAGGCTCATCTGTCTCTTCTGGATGGAATTTAATAAGTATTTTGAGCATCCAATAGTGCCCTGACCAGGGAGGTGGGGTCAGCAGAATGGGAGACAGGTTTCTTTTTTTAAATTTTTTATTATTATTTCGGGGGGGAGACAGGCTAGAGCCACCTTTTCATGGAACGAGGGTTAGACTGGAAACCTCCCCTTGGCCTGCTGAATGAGAAGCCAGTGGCTCCCTGAAGTAAGGCTGCCCTGTGGATTGCAGGATGGCTAGTTCCGTGCCTGGCTTTGACCTGTCAAATCCTGGATGTGGCCATCAGAAATGTGTCTGTGCATTTCTGAGTGTCCCTGCCTGGGGAGGAACTGCAGTTCCTGTGACTGAGGACCACTGGGTTTGACAGTAATAGGCCAGACATGGACAACTAAATCGACTAATTCCAGAGAGCAAAAGGTACCCTAGGAAAACGGGACCAGGAGACTTAACAGAAAATTTTGAGGCAGCGGTTGAGAGCACCCTCTCTGAAGGGAGGAGCTTGAGATCTGAGGGAAAGGAGCGACAGACAGGCGCAGTGAATGACAAAAGGGACGGCATTGCAAAGATTTAACATGAGGAGGCAAAAAGGAGGGGGAGCCGTGTGGCCTGGGTGGGGCGAAGGCACGGGGAGCGAAGGGGTGAAGGAAGGCGGTGGGGCAGCTACAGCCCGGGCCTGGGCGCAGGGCGCGGGCGGACCCTTGAGGGCCAGGTGGGCCTTGCAGACGCGAGCCTTGCGGTGCCCTGACTCCCGGCGCAGCCGAGACCTGCGCTTCTGTGTGTCGCTGGCGCCCCCTGGAGAGTGAGGAGGTGCAGGGGATACTGCAGGACTCTGAGAAGCGCGTCGGCCAGGGCGGGACCAAGTGGCTCGCCACAGAGGTGGGCTGGATTCTGCTTGCGGCCGGGACGCTTTGCTGATAGAAGGGAAGTGTTGGGGACAGAGGAGAGAAGACGCAGGATGCAGCTTCCATGGTCCCCTTCAGGGTGGATGGGTTGGGGTGAGGCTAAGGAAGGGTGGTGGCGTGAGCCCGGCTCTCCCCCTCCTCCTGCAGTGAACAGGCAGCCCCGCGTGGAGTTCCAGACCATCGGGCGATACCTGAGGTCCCAGCCCCTGGTGGGCATCTGCATGGTTATATTACTGGCTCTGTTTTTCTTCTTCGTCATGGTGATCTCGTGAGTCATTCCTGCCCCTTCCTGAGTCCCCCAGTGCCTCCTGAGTCCCTGAAAATGGCACCTCCCAAATGGGTCACTGCGTCCCCCCCACCCGGTCACCCCAAGTCCTCTCTCTGTTTCTCTCTCTGCCTCTCCCCCCACCTCCCTCGGTCCCCTGTCTCTCTCATCTGTCGCTTTCTTTTTCATCTCTTCTTCCTCTCACTCCAAGTCGTTTCCCAAAACCCTCAGCAATTTTCTCTTCTCCCATAAAAACACTACAAGTTAGCGTTGGTAAATGTGCTGGCATAAAAACAACTGTCGCTGAAGTTTGTTCTGGTGTTTCTAGAATCTTGGCTTTCCTCTCTCACACTCGGAGGGTTTCTCCCAGGCTGCTTGTGACCCTCAGCCCCCTTCCTCCCCTGCCTCCTCCTCCTGTCACACTAGCCTCCTTTCATTTCCCTAAGATACCAGTTTGTCGACATTCAGAGAGGGGATCACCCCATGCCCTCTCTCTGGGGGACGGGAGCCTGAATCCGTGGTGATGCTTAGCACTTGGCACAAGGTGAGCGTTTGATGGTGTCAGCTCTTAACATGAGCTGTTTTCATTGTTTCTTCCCCAGCTTCCATCTCTGACTCTCTCCCTACTTCTTTGTCCCTGCACAGCTGCTCCCTAGGACTGCTGCAACCAGTGACCATGTCTAAGGGGCTAAAAGCAACAGACATTTATTCTCTGAGTTCTGGAGGCCAGAAGTACAGTCAAGGCACTGGCAGGGGTGGTTCTTTCTGGTGGCTGCTGGCATCCTTGGCACCCTTCAGCTCCGACTCCCGCAGTCTCTGCCTCTGCCTTCACTCTGCTGTCCCCTCTGTGTGTTCCCCGCTCCCTCTCTTTGCTCTTAGAAAGCAGACTTTGGATGTATGGCTCAGCCTACGTCCAAGATGGTTGGGTCTCACCTCACTTTAATTGCATCCGTGAAGACTGTATTTCCAAATGCTCACACTCACAGGTACTGGGAGTTGGGACAGGGATGTATCAATTGGATGGCATACAGTTTACCCTGCTACACTATACTCACTCCAATGCCCAACTTTTCTTTCTTCCCTCATGTACCTATATGGATTGTGTGAGAACCCCAGAAATCTGCCCAGAAACCCATGATGTCACTAGCAGAGCCAAATCAGGCCAATGACTGGAGGGAAGTTTGAGGGCGGGTCATTCCACTCAAATTTCCTTTCTAACCTCCAGGCTTATTTATCTATCTATCTAACTATCTATCTATTTATTTATTTATTTATTTTTCTTCTCTGTCCAGGGCTTGTACATACAGAAAAAACCGAAAACTTCTTCTGCACTAGGGTTGTGGTTTTGGAGTTTGTAAAGGAAAAAGAAAAGAAGTTTAATAAAATCTGTGATAAAATTTTCAATGTCTCTGTCACTTTCCTGAGGTCCATCTCTTCAATTGATGTCTAGTTGTTTTTCTAACAACCGGATGCTCCTCAGTGGTTCAGACCAGATCTTAGTGCTCCCTGCTTTAGCTCACTGGGCTAAGGCCCCACTCTGTAAACTTGAGGTTGTGAGTTCCATGCCAGAGGCAGCAAAAAAAAAAAAAAAAAAAAAAAAAACAGACCAGATCTTGTTCATCTGTAGACACCAATTTTCCTAATTTAAGATTGAAATCATTCAGATCTCCCAGTCACCAGCCTTTTCCTGGGAGTTGTTGCCACTTGTGGATTATGGGGGAAGAGAACCAGAAGCCAACAAGAAGCCAAGCCCTCCCTGTGAGTCGGCACCATGTGTGGGCCGCTGTGGGGAGAACCAGATGCCAGCCCCTTCTGGCATGTGGGCTGGGAGACAAGACGAGCCAATCCCACCCGCCACCCCCAGCAGAAGCAACAGGTTGATCTGGAGAAACACAGGCTGTAATGACAGCTATTGAGGTAAAATACAGTTTAATGCTTGTAGTGTTTAGCGTTTCACTGCCTTTGCAGGTCTAAAGACAGTAGTCTGATAATCTATTCAGAGGATAACAATACACAGTGTAGCTCCTTCTGAAGGTGGTGGCCATTGTTAATTCCCTATTATCTTGTTTTGAAGTGCTGTATCACTTTCATTGTTTTGTTTGGTTGGGTTTTATTCTGTTTTGTCTTGTTTGATTTTATTACACATGATGGTATGGGCAGCTATTTCAAAACAAACAAGATATATTATGGTAGCCATTTTTTATTTACTATTATCTTGTTTTGAAGTCCTTTATTGCATTCATTGTTTTGTTTTTATTAGTTCTGTTTTGTTTGATTTTTACTGTCTGAAGTTATGGGCAACTATTTTGAAGACAACAAGAGGCATTATGATAGCCATTGTTGATTGCCTGTACAGCAGGCAGTCACAGGCACATTGTTGAAGCCCTGGGTCAGAGTTTTATTTTACTTGGTTTTATTATCTTTAAGATAAAAATTAGAAAAAAAAATTTAGATCTTCAAAAGAGCAGGATGGCCAGGGATTTAGCTCAGCGGCATAAGCACCTGCCTTGCAAGCGTGCGGTCGTGAGTTCGATTTCCGGCGCCAAAAAAAAAATGCAGAATGACCTATGACCTTTCATAAAAGTTTGAAGGGGCAGCCACCACTCTTGTGGGCAGAAATGGCCTAAAAGAAAGAATGCAGTGGGCCCACAAGGATGGTTAGAAGAGGAGCAGTGATGTGTACATGTGTGGTTTCCCTTCTCTATCCAAACACTTAATTTTTGTGTGTACCTGAATAGATTTGAGTATATTTTCAAGTAAATGGAAATTCTGCTACTTAATATACCAAAATAGGGACCAAATAGATTTGGATAGCATGGGACCCCTCTACTTTTCAACTTGCCAGCAGAACTATCCCTGTCGAATTGAGGATTCAGATGAGGAGGAATGCATGAGAAGATGAACAGAAAGGAGAAAAGCTGAATTTAGAAAAAGACTTAGAGCCTAGCATAGTGCCGACTTAGACACTCGGTAAATGGGAGGAGGGCTACAAAAATGACCCCATACACAGGGTTTACACACTAGGGGAAAAGAGTTTACCAGTGGCTGGAATTAAGACTGTAAGTAACTTATGGGTCCAGGTAGGTAAAGTGAACAACCTCAATTTTTCATTCATAATTATAGAAATTAAAAAAAAACCAATGCCATTGTACCATGGTCATCACAAGAGCCTCAGCATTTTCAGATCTTCACATTTTTTTTTTATCGGTACCAGGGATTGAACTCACGACCACGTCCTTGCAAGGCAGGCACTTATGTCACTGAGCTAAATCCCCAGCCCCAAGACTTTTGCATTTTTCAAGAGAACACAAACATTCAGACTTGTTTGTTTGTGAAATTTCTCCATAACTAATGTTGGCTGCTTTGCATTTCAAAGCACACCTTACTATCTCTATGAGATGGTGGGATAACTCTTGGGACTGTGTGGTCATAAGTTTTATATCTGCGAGACATTAGCAAAGTTTTAAGTGTTGCTGGTGTCGACCAGCGGGTAAGTCAACGAAGGCTCTAGAGGGGGAGTGGGGATGAGAAAGGGACAAGAGACACGAGAAATGGAGACAAGACAGTGCTCTGATCAAGTCTCCTTTATTAAGGGGAAATGTAGCAAATATATAGGATTTGGAAGCGAGGGAACCCTTTGTTCTGAAGCACGGGAAGCCAGAGCCCTTGATGTCAGCAGGTTATCAAGCAATGGTGGGAGGTCCCATACTGTGGATTTCAGAGGGGACGGCCAGGGAAGGCCGAGAAATAGGAATTTACCTCTAAACAGAAGTTTAACCCTAGTGCTTAACTCGGAAATGTGAGGATGGCTTATTGTCTCAGAATGGAGGCCAGGTTTAGGTCTCCCACAGGTCACCCTTTTCCCTAAAAATCAATAGCCAGTCTGTATATCCCTGAGGAGACTGTGCCTGTTTTGGGTCAGGATGCCTGCACACGGGGCCAACTGGATCCTTACCCATCATTGGAAAACAGAGCAGCGGGAGGCTCTGTTCCTGTCTTAGGTGGTGGCTGGCGATGCGATGCGTGTGGGCTCCAGTTGCCCGTCTTTGGCTATCCAGTCTAGTGCACCAAGGTGAGGAGGTTAGGGTAGTCCACTTTGGGCATCTCCATAACCATAGGGCCTTTATGGCTCTTTGTAATCTCCTCTGTGGGCCATCTCAAGTCTATGGTAATGGAACTGTATGGTTTGCATTTTTATAGAATCTATCTGTTGTTTAACAAAAGCCATCAACTTATTTAAGAGGCAGGGTCCTAATGAGAGCAGGGCTAATAGTCCAAGTAAGGGCCCAAGTAAGGGTAGGAGGTAGGGCAACATTCCATTCCATGCGCTCCAAAGAGGGTTTTTGAATAGCTCTTTTCTTCTTTTTACCAAATCTTGTAGCCTTTTAATCTTGTCTCAGATGATACCTGATTTATTTGCATAAAAACGGCAGCGTTCCTGTAAAGCCAAGCAGATTCCTCCCTGTTCTGCTGTGAGGAGGTCTAACCCCTTCCTGTTTTGGAGAACTACCTCCACCAGGGAGTCTAATTGATCTTGAATTGCCGGAGTCCAACTGCGGCAGGGCTCAGGGGTCCCAAAGGTGGTCAGGGAGTCGGCGAGTGAGAGACAGAAGACACTGCACACCAGTCTGTGAGTGAATCTGAATCTAATTTATTTTTTAGAAGCTGGAATATATATTTGCTAACTTTTGGCAGCAACCCAAACCCCAAGCAGGAAGCGTCCCAGGCTTAGGGCCAGGCAGGGACAATCTT
>PVLA01018463.1:0-14484 GCA_004027455.1 Hydrochoerus hydrochaeris | reverse complement strand
TTCTTTTAGAAATAGTTTTTCAAGTTACAAAATTAAAGCACACAAAGTGGACACTCAAGCAGTGAGACGGCAAACAGATCTGCTCAACAATCCAGCAAGAACTTAGAAATAATGCTATCAATCCTACACACTTAAATATACATGCAGTTATATCTTGTATAGCACTTCCTATTTCCTCCTTTTTACAATAGCAATTACATATTTTTAAAATTTTATTTAAAGAGAGGAAAAGCAAAACAGAAAGAAGTAGCCACAAAACAGAATTCTAAAAGAAAGAAAGAAAAAAAAAAGGAAAAAGAAAAAAACCACTAAGAAATCACTAGTGTATAAATTACATATTGTCATCTTGGATGTAGTTGTTCAAGTTACAAAGTTAAAGGGTACATAGTAAACATTCAAACAGTCAGACTACAAACAGTTCTGCTCAAAGATCCAACCAAGATTCAGCAATATGGTCATCTATTTTACACACTCAAACATACATGCAGTTATATCCCTTAGAGCCCTTTCTTGTCCGCTCTTTTTTACAATAGCAATTACACATTGTGGTTTTATTACACTTGTAGTTCTTATTTACTTTTTACACTACAGACAGAATATGATATTTATAAATATGATTCTTATTTATTTCACTAATGAGGATAGTCTCAAGTTGTCTCCATTTACCTAAGGAGGCCTCAAGGTTATCCTTTTTTATAGCTGAGTAATATGCCATTGTATAAAAATGCCACATCTTTTTCATCCACTCTAAAGCAAAGTATTCTAAAAGGAATTTACATTTTTATATCCTTATGCCTGTTATGGGTAAAGTTGGGCCAATTACTGAAATGTCTTCAAGACATCTTTCCTTTTGTCCTAGTGTAAAATACTTGGCTTTTTAAAAAATGGCATCAACATTTTTAGCAAATATACTCTTCCCAACCTTACATGTAATTCTTTTTTAGCTAAACTAAATTTTTAAATTACTTAGCACTGTTTATTTATTTGTTGGTTGGCTGATTGGTTGGTTTTGCTACTTATTCACACTGTAACTCTGGCTAAAAGCAGTCAGCAGTACCTGAGCCTTGAAATTGGATGTCTTGAAATTTCTCCCTCTAGAATAGTCTGTCATTTTTAAATGTAACTTCATTCAAAATCATAGAACATGGACAGAAAGAAGTATTTGCCAGAATGAAACATGTATGGCCTCTAGTCTATTTGCCAATATAATCAGTATTTCCATTTGAAACCTGCTAAACCTGGCCTTTACTGTCCACATTTCTACCTGTACTCTGGAATTCTGAGCTCCAAGCAGAATTTCCCATCAGGCTCTTCTTAGAGCATTGTAAGATTTCTCTAGCTGGTATCTCCAAATTGTTTTGAACTCCTTTGGCAACTCCAGTTTTTAAACCACATGGTAAGGTACAGAGAGCAACAATCCCTCTTGTTCATTACCAGTTTTCTGTATCAGTCACCTCCTATCTCTGAAACAAAATACCTGACACCTGCAAGTTAAAGAAAGAACAGTTTATATTGGCTCAAGGGTTTAGTGTGTTTAGTTCATGGTCAGCTAGTTTTACAGAAGAAACAGTGTGTTGGAAGGGCCTGGCAGAGAAAATCTGCTCAACCCACAGGACAAAGAAACAGAGAGAGAGAGACAGACAGACAGTGACAGAGAGAGACAGAGACAGAGAGAGCCAGAGAGACTGAGAGAGACTGAAAGAGACACAGAGAGAGAGAGAGACATAGAGAAAAAACAATAATACATCCTTCCAGGTCATATCCTAAATGACCCATCTCTTCTGACAAGGCCTCACCTCTTAACAGCACACTCAGCCAAAAACTTATCAGTGGATTAATTCACTGATGAGTACAGCACCCCCATGGTGCAATCACTTTCCAAAAGTCCCACTTCTAAATACATAAACTTTTAGGGATCACTTTATATCTAAACCATACCACACAAACAGGAAGAAAGCACTAGATATTTACATCTTTTCATAACTCTGTGGTGGCCATTTTAAATGTCCCGGTTTCAGTTCCAGAGGAAGAGGAGATGAACATGCAGCAAATTAACCAACCAGCCATATGATATAACTGTAACCTTCTGAATACTGCTGAAGTGTAACATTCCGAGGAAGCCTCAAAGAAAAAACTGGAGTTATTCTGACAGCTTCCAAATGGCCAAAGGATTTCCAGATGGAGAGAGTCAATTTGCTGACATTTGTTGCCTTCCAAAGCACATGTCTAAACCTCAAGTCATCCCTTTATTTGTGAACAGGTGTAAAACTTTCATCCTTTCATGAAAAAAATAATTTTGTGTCAGAAATAAAAGCAGAGGTCTAAGAAAATGCAGAAAACTTTTTAAGAGCAACAAAATCAATGTATATTAAATGTTAGTGATAACTTCCTCTGAAGGCAAGAGTTCAAGGAAGCAGCAGGTGATAGGAACTTGCACACCCAGCATGTGCCCCTCATGTGGCCACCTCCTGTCTCCCTCTCCCTCCATGCTGCCTGGGCATGCTCTTTTCCTCTGACACTCCTCTTGTAATGCTTATATCCATTCTCCTATCAATAATGAAAAAAGTAAGAAAACATTTAACCTTTGAAAATTTTATTCATTTCAACTCTTAATTTTCAAAGCAACTTAGTGAAATATTTCCTGTTTCTCAAATGAAACAAGATTGCTCTGTGTGTGTGTGTTACTGAGGCTTGAACCCAGAGCCTTGTGAATGGTAGGCAAGTGCTCTGTGCTACATCCTGTGCTACACCCTTGCCCCATAATTGTTTTTTATTTAATAATGTGTCTTGGATACAATACTATCTACCATTAATTGTACACTTACTAAGTGCTGGGAACTGTGTTGGCACTTAAGACATTAATAACTCATTCAATACTCACAAAAGTCCTGTGTACTATATAGCATTGTCATCTCAAAGGTGGAGACCTGGAAGTGGAGACATTAAATGCCTTGTCCAAGCTTCTCTGGGTTGTAACTAGCAGAGAGATTGAGACCCTGGCAGTCCAATTCCAAAGTTGTTCCTCCTCCTCCTCCTCCTCCTCCTCTTGTTTTCTTCTTCCCTTCTCCTCCTCGTCCTCCTCCCCCTCCCCCTCTGTACCAGGGATCGGGAATTGATCTCATAACTTTCAACTGCTAGGAAAGTGCTTATGCTGCTGAGCTAAATCCCCCACCCAAAGTGTACATTCTTAACCATGAATTTTTAACTACAGGCTTTCTGTCCCCAGCTGAGAGAAGGCAGAAAGACTCCTTCATCTATCATCTACTTATTGAGAGGAAACTCATGCTTTAAGTATGTGTCTCCTTCATGGATGTAATGATCTACTTTTATTTTCCCAGAAATATTAATACAGATGGAGAGAAAGATCTAGAACTCTCCTGCCTCTGCCTTACTCTAAGTAAAAGGTGACTCATGCTTTTGCCTCTCCATGGCCCCACACTAAATCTAAATAAGTGTCTTCTTTATGTTTTTGTTTCACAGGGCATGAAAAAGATGAGGTTATTATTCTCTTCTACCATTTCTAACCCATTATTCAATGACCATTGCTAACCAAACCCATTGATTTCTTTTTTGGTGGTGCCAGAGATGAAACCCATGGCCTTACAACATGCTACACAAGTGCTCTACCGCTGAGCTACACTTACAGCTCATTTATTTTAAAGCCTGATGATGAGGAGGAAAAGAATGATAACCAAAAAGAATATCAAAAGAGGGCAAACAGTCTATCTTGGTTACTTTTCTCTTGTTCCTAGGACTGAATGCCTGACACCCAAAATTAAGGAAGGAAAGGTTTATTTAGTGCGCAGTTTGTGAAGGTTTCAGTCCATAATCAGCGGGCTCCAAGGCAGGGTGGTGTGGCAATGAGGCAACACTTCAATGCCCACAGAAGACAGCAAAGCAACAAAAGCAGAAAGGGGGAGAACAAGCCTCTTCTCCTCCCTTATATTGTACACAGGACACCCCCCCTCTAGGGTGGGTGTAACACTCACAAAATTTCCTTGCTATCCTCTTGCACAGGATGAGGATGCTTACAAAGTAAGAACCCTGGCTCCCTGATCCATCTCTTAAACTTCTAAACTTCTCAAGTTGACACAATATGTCAACCATAACACAGCCCCAAATCCTGAAGGCATGAATTTTTTTTCCTTCTTTTTTTTGGTGGCACTGGGGACTGAGCATAAAGCTTTCACAGTGAGCTACATTCCCCAGCCTTTTGTATTATTGTTATTATTATTATTATTATTTTGAGATCTCTTTAAATTGCCCTTGTACCTGCAATCCTCCTCCTTCAGCCTCCTGAATAGCTGGTATTACAGATGTCTGTCACCACACCCTGCTTGGATGATTTCTTATGGTGAAACATCAGTACTACAAGATAAATCTTCTCCATGAAGCTGTTACAGGCCAGTGAGGTCCATACTTTCAGATTCATTTGCTTGCCTCTGACCAAATTAATGGAGTCAAAAGGTTAAAGGATGTATCTAAAGCTAGCTTGCAGGATATAGGTGAGACCTTGTTTGCCTCGTATCACCACCTCACCAAGTACAGTGTATTAGTGTCTTTCATAGCAAGGAACAGTGAGGAGGGGGAGTAAAATGAGAAAATACATAGATCCAAGCTCATTTCCTGAACCCCAACATCTCCCTCCCTTGCCTGAGGAAATGAAACTGGATTTTATCCTCCTGAGGCCAGCATGTGCATATTCTACCCATTTACCTGGGCTGAGGAGAGGTAAGGGTGGCATTTATGCCCTAGACCCGAGGGAGTTTGAAGAACCCACTTGTCTCCAAAGGGGGGAAAAAAATCTATCTTTTAAAGTTCCATTTTTACATGCTGGTCACAAAGAGGAACTTTTTGGATATGATCCTTGTTATTGGTCTTTACTATGTGCCAGATTTAGTTCTAAAGATTTCGCATATATTATACTATTAAGCTTTGCTAAGATCCTTATGAAAACTTTGCCGGGGAGACTGACTTACAGAAGAGAAAACAAAGCCCAAAGAGGTCAAAGGACTCAATCAAAACCACACAGCTGGAAAGATAATGGACTCTAGCTGAAACCCAGATTTGTCTACCATTAAACTTGAGCTTGGAAATCAAGTTACTATACTGATGACTGCTATAAATGGAGGAGTAAATTCCCTTTGTAGTGTCCTTATGGGTCACTAAGTTTCATTGTGCTAACTAGTCCTCCGGCCATCACTTGTAATGATTGCATATTAGTTCTTTCAGTAAATGATGCATAATCTACTTCACTTCTCCTGTATTTGGGTTGTTTCTAAGGTCATTTCTACTTTTAAGAAAAACATCTGTGTGTGTGTAACAATTACCATATTTTAGTAAGATACCAACAGATTGTTTTAGGCTGTGATTTGTTTTTTAAAGTTTCATTTCAAGCAACTGGGAGGTAGAAGTAGGAGAATCATTCCAAGTTTGAGACCAACCTGGGCTATAAAGTAAGCTCCAGGCCAGCCTGAATTGCTTAAAAAACCCAAACCAAACCAAACCAAACTGTGGGATCTTCCAGTGCTACTCCAAGCCATATTGCAGGCTGAGGCAAAAGAAAAATATATCCCTGTATACATATTTTTAAATTTTTTATTTTATTGGTAAATGTTTGCAGTACATGAAGTTTTCATTGATTTAGAGAATAGGTATGTGTATGTACATAACATATCTTAATGATTTTTTTATTGCCTTTCACCTTCCTACTCACCATCCTCCATCTCTAAACTTTTTCCCCATTTTTACTCTTATTGTTAATATTAATTTTTAGTTCACTTTAAAAAAAACATAATTTTTATGTTCTTTATGGGTATTTGGAACATGTACATGACACATCATAAACATTTTACTTCCTTTTTTCCCTTCCCATCCTCAATCTGTTTAATGCCTTTCCATCTGCAAAAAATCTTTCTCCATGTTTCCTTCAATCAACCCTCTATTTTCTGCTTTATTTATAATTTGCCTTACTCAAATGAGAGGTACTATATAGTATTTAAGTTTTGATGTATTTCACTTATATTTTTCCAGATAATTACATTTTTTCATAAATGTCTCAAATTTGTCCTTCTTTACGTAGCTGAACCATATTCTATTAAGTATAGGTGCCACATTTTTGCCCATTCATCTGTTGATGAATATAGTCTGATTCTCAGATTTAACTATTACGAACTGTGCTGCTATAAACATGTATGTATGTGTGTGTGTATATATATATATATATATATATATATATATATATATACAGTGTTATGATATGATGTCTTTGACTCTTTTGGGAAGATACCTAGAAGAGGAAAAGCTGGGTCAAATGGAATGTCTAATATTACTTCATAGTGATTTCTTCAATGGTTGTATGAGTTTACATTCCCATGAACATTACAGGAAGATTCCTTTTACCCTGCAGCCATACCAGCATTTGTTATTTCATTTCTTTATGATGCCATTCTTTCTGGTGTAAGAAGAAATCTTAGAGTTTTAAATTGCATTTCTCTAATGGCCAGAGATGATGAACATTTTTTCATATGTTTATTGGCTATTTGTACTTCTCCTGAGAGGTGTATATTTATTTCACTTGCCCATTTTTTGGTTGAGTCTTTTATTTTTTGAGATATATTTTTTTGAATTTACTATATATTCTAGATATCAGTCCCCTGAGGAATAGCTGGCAAAATTTTTTTTCACATTTTGTAGGTTGTGTCTTCACTCTGCTAATTGTCTCTTGCTGTGCGTGTTTTGATATAATCCCATTTGTTGATTCTTCTTGTTATGTATAGTGAAGTTGGAGTTCTGTTCCGAAGGTCTGTCTATACTTACGAATTTAAGTGTTTTACTTATTTTGTCTTCTACTAGGTTCACTGTTTCTATTTTAATGTTTAGATCTTTGATTCACTTTGATTTAATTGAATACATAGTGAGCAATATGTGCCCACCGTCAATCTTTTGGATATAAATAGCTGGTTTTACCAGAATTGTTGGTTAAATAGGGTATATTTCCTCCAAAGTATATTCTTGAGCCCTTTTTTGATAATGAAATAGCTGAAACATGTTTGGGGGTTTTTGTCTCTATTCTCTATTGTATTCCACTGATTCACTTATCTGTTTTTGTGTTATTTTTATCACAATTGCTTTGTAGTATAACTTGAAGTCAGGTATAAAAACCTATCCATCTGTCTGTCCATTATTTTTTGAGACAGAGCCTTGTTTTATAATTCATATTACTCTTGCATTCACTATGTAGTGCAGCCTGGCCTTGAACTCACAGTGATGCTAGGGCCTCAGCCTCCTGAATGCTGAAATTACAAGTGTGCACCACCATATCTGCTGAAGTCAAGGTAATGTGATTCTTCCTGCTTTCCTCTTGTTAGTCAGAATTGCTTTTGCTATTCTCAGTCTCTTCAGTTTCCATTTTAATTTTAGGTTTTCTCTAGTTCTACGAGGATTGCTGTTGGTATTTTGATTGGGATCACATTGAATCTATTTATCAGCTTGGAAAGTATGGTCATTTTGACGATATTTGTTGTGCCTATGTAGGAACAGGGGAATCTTTCTATTTTGTATATTTGTACTCTTCAATCTCCCTTTTTCAGAGTACTGTAGTTTTCTTTGA
Organism: Hydrochoerus hydrochaeris; assembly: GCA_004027455.1. Classification (NCBI taxonomy): domain Eukaryota; kingdom Metazoa; phylum Chordata; class Mammalia; order Rodentia; family Hydrochaeridae; genus Hydrochoerus; species Hydrochoerus hydrochaeris. Next base: position 6,872 of record PVLA01018463.1, on the reverse strand, counting down.
GGAGTTCTTTCACTTCATTTGTTAGGTTAATTCATATGTGTTTAATATTTCTTGAGTCTGATGTGAATGGTATTATTTTTATAGTTTCTCATTGAGTTCATTATTGGTATACATGAATGCTATTGATTTTTGTGTATTGCTTTTGTGTACTGCTGCATTGCTGAAATTGTTTATTAATTCTAAGAGTTCTTTGGGTCTTCTGTGTAGAGTATCATGTCATCTGCAAATAATGATTGTTTGTCATCTTCCTTTCTCGTATGTATCACTTTTCTTTCTTTCTCTTGCCTGATTGCTCTGGCTAATAATTCAAGTACTATGTTGAACAGGAGTGGTGACAGAGACCATGTTCTGTTCTTGATTTTAGAGGAAAAACTTTAGTTGTTCCCCATTTATTATAGTGTTGGTGATTCATTTGTCAAAAATGGTTTTTATTAGTTATGGGTAAAGTCCTTCTATACTATTTTTCAGTTTTTTATCATGAAGGGGAATTGGATTTTGTCAAAAGCTTTTTCTGCATCCACTGGTATGATCATGATGTTTCTGTTCTTGTTTCTGATTATGTGGTATATTATTTATTGTTCTGTGTAAGTTGAACCACCTTTGCAACTCTGGAATGAAATCTACTTGGTTATGATGTATGATCCTTTTGATTATATATGCCAATATCTTGTTGAGGATTTTTGTAACTATATTTATTAAGAAGATTGGCCTGTAGTTTTCTTTTTCAGTTGGATCTTGCTTGGTTTTGGGATCAGAATGACACTGGTTTCCAGAAGTGAGTTTCGGAGCATTCCTGCTCTTTCACTTTAAGAGTTTGAGGATTATTGGCAGTACAGTGACCTCAAAGATTTTGTAAAATTCAGCTGTGAAGTCATCATGTCATGGGCTTTTTCTAGTTCATAGGTTTTTTATTACTACCTCAATTTCACTGCTTGTTACTAGATTGTTCAAACTTTTTATATCTTTTTGGTTTAGTTTTGTTGATTCTTATAAGTCTAGGAGTCTACCCATTTTTTGAAGACTTTCCAAATCTTTGGAATAGAGTTTTTCATAGTAGTTACTAACATCTTCTGGATTTCAATCATATCTGGTGTGATTTCACCTTTTTTCACATCTAACTGCATTGATGTCAATCCTTTTTCTTTCTTTTTGTAAGTTTGCCTAAGGGTTTATTTACTTTGTTTGTTCATTTAAAAAAACAGTACTTTGATTTACTGATTCTTTGCATTTTAGTCTCAATTTACACTCTGATCTTTATGATTTCCCTCCTTGGTTTTGGTTTGGGGTTGTTGTTTTTCAAGTATCTTGAGTTACCTCATTAGGTTGTTTATTTGAGCTCACATTGTTTTTCTAATGTGAACATTGATTGCAATAAACTCTCCTCTTAGGACTGCTTTCATTGTGTCTCATAGGTTCTTGTGTGTTATACTGGCATTGTTGTTTGCTTCCAGATACTGTTTAATTTCTTCCTTTTTGTCTTTTTTGAGGTAGGTATTCACTATGCAGTTCAGACTGCCTTGCACTCAGTTTGTAGTCCAGGCTAGCCTCAAATACACAGCAATCCTCCTGCCTCAGCCTCCTGAGTGCTAGAATTATAGGTGTATGCCACCATTCCCAGCCCTAATTTCTTCTGTGATCCATTGAGTGTTATAAGGTGTATTGTTAGGTTTCCAAGTGTTCCTAGCTTTTTTGTGGTTTTTTTTCTGTGATTTATTTCTAATTTCATTGCACAACAATTTGATATTATACAAGGGATGATATCACTTATTTTGTATTTATTAGGCTTTGTGGACTAGTATGTGGTATATTTTGCAGAAAGTTGCATGCACTGCTGAGATGAATGTGTACTTTGTTATATTAGAGTAGAACACTGTAGATATTTATTGTATCCATATGTTCAAGGGTGTGGTTCACCTGATATTTACTGATTTTTGTTTAGTTTATCTCTATGAAAGTGGGGGTATTGAGGTCACAAAGATTGTGTTACTGTTTATTAGATCTTTTATGTCCATTAGTATTTGTTTTTTTGAAGATAGGTACTCCAGTATATATATATATATATATATATATATATATATATATATATATATACACACACACACAGAGATATTATCTCTTCTTGCTGGAGTATACTCTTAACTAGTATATAGTCACATTTTTTTTTTCTTCTGATAAGTTTTAGCTTGAAATTTACTTGGTCTGATGATCAAATTGCTATTGCTTTTTTCAGGATCCTGGTGCATGAACTATCATTTTCTATTCTCTGAGTTTTAATGTATGAATATCTTTTTGGATTAGATAATTTCTTGAATGTAACAGATTATTGGATTGTGTTTTAATCCAATCTGCCAAATTGTGTTTTGCAGTTGGGTATTTGAGGCCATTAATATTAAGAATTACTACTGAGATTAATTAATTCCTATTATTGTGCTGTTTATAATAAATTTATTTTTCTGTTCCATTATTTGTTTCTCTATTCATCTTCCTTGAAGTGTTCATTCCATTTGCATTTTTCACTTTGTTAGCTTCATCACATCTGTCTAGGATATTCTTAAGTATTTCCTGGAGTGCTGGTTTGGTATTCACAGATCTCTTGAGTTGTTCTTTTTAATGATATGCCTTTATTTCTCCCACCTACAGTGAAGGAAAGTTTTGCCAGATATGTTAATCTATGTTGGAAGTTGTTTACTTTTAAGGCTTGAAATACTTCTTCCAAGCTCTTTTGACTTTTAAAAGTTTGTGTTGAGAAGTTGACCTAATTTTAATGGGTCTACATTTATATGTGAAATTTTGCTTTTCTCTGACAGCTTTTAAAATTTTGAGCTTTCTGGTTAGACTTCTGGCAATTCAGTGTCTCATGGGAAACTTGAATTTTTCATCATGGTTGATGTTCTGTAAATCTTGGTTACTTGAATGTTGAACTCTTTTCTCATATTTAAGTTTTCTATTATGAATTCTGTACAGAAATTTGTTATTACATGTGTGCCATTTTCTAATTTTTCTATAACTCCAATTAGACTTAGGTTGGTCTTATTAGTGTTGCCTAGTCACTATTAGATCAATTTTTTTTGTTTTCTTACTGTTTTTATGGCTTTTCAGAGTAATTTGTCATCATTTATTATTTCTTTCTTGATTTTAGAAACCCTATTTTTGTAATAGTCATTTTTACTATTTATGAATTCTATATAATTTTTATACTTGTGTTTTCTGTCTTGATACCTTTTTGTGGATTCTATATCCTTGTAAATCTGTTATTCATATTTGGAACCATTTTGATTCACTCTTCCAAGTCCCCCTCTCCCCCCGCAAATCCATATCAGTCATTGTGTGTAATTCCATAAACTTTTGGGTCATGTCCTCTTTGAACTCAAAGGGTTAAAGCTTCTTTAACTATTCTTTAATCAATCTGTAAAGGTCTAATACCTGGTGTTTTCTTTCCTCTCTATTGGTGTCCCCTGTATCTTTCTTGGGAAAGCTGGGAGAACTAGAGGATCTTTTATTATCTTGTTTTCCCTTGTTTCTCTTTCTCTCTCTCTCTGTACTTGTTTTGTTTTCTCTTTTTGTTGCTGAAAGTTGAAAGTCAGACAAGATGAAAAGTTGTAATTGATATAAAAATCTTTTTACTAAGAAACTCACTTATCATTATGTATTTTCTGCTTTATTTGTCCAAATAGCATTTACCCCTCTAGCTGTTTAAGTGATTTGGACTCTGGAGCCAAATTAACCTTTGTTATTTATAAATTACCCAGTCTTTGGTGTTCAGTTATAATAGAAAAGTGACTAGCACACAGACCCACAAATGAATCTGATAGGCTTAAGGAAGATAGGCTCTCCAGTCAGATAGTTACAGGTTCTACTTCCAGCTCCACCACTTCCTTGCTGGGCAAGTCATTTTGCCTCATTTGAATTACCTTCAAAATAGGAGGTGTTCTGGATTGTTTCCACAAGGCCTAGCTCTGTAACCTTAATGGAATGTATCAGTGGGTTCCCATCTTCTCTGGCTTCGGGTTGGCTTGGCTTATCAATCAGGGCATAACAGAAGACCTGGGATCAAGAAGAGAGTGAGCTCAGATATTTAGTCACTTAGCTTACTTCTTGCTCCATGGCTGAGACTATCTGCATCTCTCTACTTCAGCCATCCAGAGCTTGTTTTAAGAACAGCTGATCTCAGCCCCAGTTCTTTTCTCCCCTTCAACTTAGGGATGGTAACATTCTCCCACCCATACTAGGATCATCATCCCTTGTTGGTTAACCTAAACTTGACTACACCTTTGAAAGCAGTCATTTTATTAAACTCTCCTTACGTACCTATTTTGAATGTGCTATCTCCTATGCCAGTTTGGCACATAGAAAAAAAGCTCAATAAATAATAGCTCTTATACTGCACTGCCTATGTGAAATCTTTAGTGTTGATATCTCCTTCTAGATGTCTCCAACAAGAAAGCCTTTGCAAATGATCTGCCTGGAATCCCTGGGTTTGTCTGTGTGTCATCAAAATAGAACAAAGGATTGTCACTTTGAAGTCAGCAGCTGTGCCAGGGTAAATATCAGCACTGGATTCCCCAACAGGCAGGCACTGTGATGCCAGCCAGGTAATTATTCCAGGCAATTTCTACTGCCATAGTCTCCTTGGACTGGATCCATCAATTTGTCACCTGGTTCAGAGGCTTCAGTGAGCAGAGTATTGACATTCATTGCAAGAGCCACTGTGGTTCCGTTTTGGGTTTTATTTCTGTTTTTGGATTAGCGTAGGTCAGCCACTTGCTGACCTCACAGTCTACAAAATAAAGCAAGGCGGGGGCCCCTGCTTACTCCCACATGGTCACCTCCAAGCAGACTGAGCGTGAGAGTGCAGTACAGCAGGGGCCTCCCCGGATGGGGCTTGTGTGGATCGGTCAACAGAGAGGAGTTTTATTTCTGTGAACATTGTTGTGTAAAGCCATAATCCTTAGCCCCAGCAAAGATATTACATTTGTCTCTTTTTTTCCCTTCTAAAGATGCCAGAGATCCCAATTCTGTCCTCTGTGCCTTCATTGCTGGTTTCATAACTGAAGGTGCCATTCAGAGAATGGTACCTCTGGTTTAGACTATAACTTCACAAAGGCTATACATGCTACTTTGGGAAGACACCAATTCTTCTGAACAATTTCATAGTAACCTGAGGTGTGGCCTTAACACCTGGTGTGTGTTGATTCTGAGAGCTTCTTTATTGTTGGTATTTTATTAGTAGTATTTTAGTTCCTTCTCATTAAAGCAACTCACAGCTTCCATGCAGTATTACAGAAAGTGGGAGGAAAATAAATGTCACAGCTAGGCACAGTGAAGACCTATAATCTGAGCCCTGAAGGAGATTGAAACAGTAAGATCACAAATTCAAGCCCAGCCAGAGCAACTTAGCAAGATACTGTCTTAAAAATGATAAATAAACAAACAAATAAATGGGGATGTATGTCAGTGTTAAAGCCTGAGTTTCAATCTCCAGTAACACACACAAAAAGAATGCACAGATTATCTAAGCCACAAACAAGGAAAGCGGTATGCAGATATGACATGACTAGCCCACACCATTCATAACTTTTCATTTAACAAATGCCTACCTAAAGATAAAATGCTTGAAGAATATATGAAGATCCACCCTTGAGAAAACACATAAAGCTTAATTATTGCTAACCAACTCAGGCAAACAATCCAGGGTTCCCCTAGTTGCTGCTACTGCTGTGAAAGTGAGGGCCAGACAGCTGCAATCCAGACATGAGAACTGCATTTCTTCTTCAACTTTTCTTCCTCTGATAAAAGTGCAGAAAAATAAGTGGCCACAAGCCAGGGAAAGCAATAGTAAAATGGATTAGCTATTGTCATGGCTCGTGCACATGTACAACTGACCTTGTCCTATTTGGTAATAGGACAGGCATGTCCCAGCGATATGAGGAGCAGAGGCACAGCTCGGGTTTCATTGCACCCTGTCCACTTGTGAGTAAGTCTAGGTAGGCAGCATTTGCATTGTTAATACAATCTCTCCAATATCCTAACCTCTCTGTCAGGGCCTCTGTTCTTCTCTCCTGAGACAAAGACAAGGCCTTGTGAAGTGAGTTTAACACTTTTTAATCAATCATAATTCCTCCTGAGGTCTATTTGCAAAACGACTCTCCACACACAACTTGAAGTATGGGCATATGTAAACAGATCCCCTTGACTGGAAGGAAAGGAGTACTGTTCAAACAGAATGTGCATGTTCAAAAATACCCAGCTAGTTTAAAGTAGAATTAAAATTCTGCTTCGTCCCATCAGAGCTTCAATATGGTGTTTGGAGGCAGGTCTTTTTGTTTCCTGTTTGACTATGTCATCTCTCCACTGTTTTATACCCTTTCTGGGCCGGAGTCCAGCTGCGGCAGGGCTAGGGTTTCCCAAAGGTGGACAGGGAGTCGGCGAGTGAGAGACAGAAAACACTTCACACCAGTCTGTGAGTGAATCTGAATCCGCTTTATTTTTTAGAAGCTGGAATATATATATGCTAACCTTGGCAGCAACACCCCCCCCCCCAAGCAGGAAGCGCCCCAGGCTTAGCAGGTGTTAATTAACTTTTTTCATCTTTGTAACATCTCAATCTTGTTACTTAGTTAGTTCAGGAAATGCAAGCTGAGGCACCTGGATGCCTGCAGGAGGAAGCGATGCCTGAGGCTATTATGTTGCTCCCTACATTGTTTCCTTTATCACTTATGGGAGTATGGCAGTTCCTGTGAGAACAGCGCCTGTCTTAGGTCAAGGACTCTTCATGTGAATCCAACCAGGCCTTACCCGTCATGGGCCTGCAGGACAGCAATTGGTCCTGTGCCTGTCTTAGGCGGCTGGTGGCGTAACATATGTGTCCTAGT
>PVLA01018462.1:0-14483 GCA_004027455.1 Hydrochoerus hydrochaeris | reverse complement strand
AAATGGTTTTACAAAACAGACGAGGGTTAGATCTTTTGTTTTTAAAGGAAGGAGGACTATGTATTGCCCTCAAGGAAGAATGCTGCTTCTACGCTGACCATTCAGGTGTCATTAAGGATTCCATGACTAAATTAAAAGACCACCTAAATAACAGAGAAAGAGACTACCTCAGAGAAACCTCCCTCTCTTCCATGTGGGGGGAGGCCTTTTTCCTTACATTGCCCCCTTATTAGGCCCACTAGCCACTTTACTGTTATTCCTAACTGTTGGCCCCTGCATTTTCCAAAGGATCATGACACTCCTTAAAAATAGGCTCGACGCATTCATGGCCAAGCCCATTCAGGTACATTATCATCAATTGGAGATGGCAAATCAAGAAACTTGGAGGGAAACAACCCCTATAAATGGCCAATGTAATGTGTGAGCCAACTACCCTGAGACTGGACAGGCAGCCAGAGACGGGCAACTGGGACACATATGTTACGCCACTGGCCGCCTAAGACAGGCACAGGACCAATTGCTGTCCTGCAGGCCCATGACGGGTAAGGCCTGGTTGGGTTCATATGAAGAGTCCTTGACCTAAGACAGGCGCTGTCCTCACAGGGCCTGCCATACTCTTATAAAGTGATAAGGGAGGAGATGTAGGGAGCAGCATGATAGCTTTATGGCTGCCGCTCCATCTCCGTCCTGTGGGCATCCAGTGCGTCGGCCTACATTTCCCAGGATCCTTTCGCCCCACCCAAGAAATGACAGTGACCCATCCGTAACTTCCTGCCCCCGCTTCTTTATAAGCCAGGGACACTTCCTCAATAAACGAGGTTTGATTGGAAAATTTCAACTTGCCTCCGTCTCTCTCTCTTCACCCTGCCCCCGCCCCGTTTTCCTTCCTCTAGGGGAAAACCCACGCATTGGTCCGCAGGCCGGATCGATCCAGCACTTGGGAGGCTGAGGTAAGAGGATTGCAAATTTGAGGCCAGCCTGTCTACATAGTGAGACTTGGTTTCAAGATATATATCTATATAGAGATATAGATTTGTATATGTAATATAAAATAAAATATAAGGAAGTTATAAAATGTAATTTGTAAAAATGATTTAGGAATATTTCATAAATTTGTGTGGAAAGTCGGATGTGGTGGCTCGCCCCTGTAATCCCAGCACTCGGGAGGCTGAGGCAGGAGGATCCTTGAGAGTTCGAGACCAGCCTGGGCTACAAAGTGAGCTTAAGGCCAGCCTGAACTGCATAGTGAGACCCTGTCTCAAAAAGACAAAAAAAAATTTTTTTTCTGTGTGGAAATTCATTTATGCAGGATATCATAATTGTTTAATTTTTTTCAAGGAAATAAATTTTCCTTTCTGCATATATATGTGTAATATGTTTGTTTGTTTGTTTGTTTGGTGGTACTGAAGGTATACTCAGGGGTCCTCACATAAACTACCTCTCTAAACCTTTTTATTAATGTTTTAAAAATTTGAGATAGGGTCTCCCTAAATTGCTTAGGCTGGTCTTGAACTAACAGTCCTCCTGCTTCAGCCTTGCAGAATACTTGGATTATAATCATGCCATCACATCTGGTTTATGTATTTATTTTTTTATATTTAAGGTTGTCCTGTTTGTTTGTTTGTTTGTTTGTTTGTTTTGAGATAGGCTCTTGCAGTTCAAGCTGGCATTGCCTTGAACTCACTGTGCAGCCCAGGCTGGCCTCAAAGTCACGGCAATCCTCCTACCTCAGCCTCCTAAGTACTAGGTTTACAGGTGTGTACCATCACACCTGGCTTGTCATTCCTTTTTTAAATACTGTGCATACACATATATATTTATAGTCGAATCTAAAATGAGTTCATCTCAGAGCTGCAGAAATTAATTTTAGCTTCAGTGTCAGAAGACCAGTGAAGTATTCCTTTTATAAATACTGGTGTGACTAGGTGTGATGGTACACACCTATAATCCCAATACCCAGGAGGCTGAGACAGGAGAATCACTTCAAGGTTTAAGCCTGCCTTGGCTACAAAGTGAGTTCAAGGCCAGCCTAAACTGCATAGCAAGATCCTGTCTAAAAAAACAAAATAAACAAACAAAAACCAACATTGTTGAGTTTATTTAGACACATGGCATATTCTAAGGGATTTGGAGAGTTTAATGAAAGGAACTTTTCACAGATGTAGAGTTTTTGTTTTGTTCAAGGCTGGCCTTGAACTTACTTTGTAGCCCAGGCTGGCCTCAGATTCACAGCAATCCTTATGCCTCAGCCTCCAAAGTGCTGGGATTACAGGCATGCGCCACCATGCCCAGCATTGTTGATTGGTTTTTTGATACAGAATCTTAATATGTAGTTCAGATTGACATTGAATTCACTGTGTGGTCCAGCCTATCCTTAACCTCACAGCAGTCCTCCTGCCTTAGCCTCCCAAATTCTGGAATAATAAGAACTTATTCCACACTTAGCTTGTAATTACTTATTTTTAATATGAATTGAGTTGACCTAATCAACATCTGTATTCTCATAAACTGGAATTTGAAGTATTAAATCTGGCGTCATGTATCTTTGACTGGTATTTCACAATTGTGCTTTCATTTTTTTCCTCCCCTCTCCAGATTACAATTCCTAGACCTTCTGTGGCATCGACACAGTCAACCTCAGGAAGCTTTCACTATGGTCAGCATCTGGAAAAGAAAGATCTTCAGCCTATGGAGCCCACTGTGGAACTTTTCTCTCCAAGGGAGAACTTCTCTGGCTTGGCCGTGACGGAGGGGGAGGGGCTTCAGGTGGATCATGTTGGCCAAGACATATTGCCCCATGTTCGAGAGGGTGACAGATCTCAGGACCTGGGACCAAAAGACCTTCCTGATGATACTGGACTAGTTGGGAGGGAATTTGAGAATTTCCCTGTAGAAACTGAGGAGAAAATTATTCTAGGGTCAGATAATGAGGATGAGAAGTTAAGTAAAGAACAGCACTGTGTTGAGCTCTCACTCCAAGGAGATCTGCTTGGGACTGAAGACAAGGATCATTCTGCTACTGCTGAGCCCCTCGATGGGACCAAGACACAGGCTTTCAGCGTGGTGCCAAATCAAGACAGAAACCATGAGATCATGAGGTTTCTGGCAGCTGGAACTTCCAGTTTTTCTCCGAGAGTCATTGACCCACATGTTGAAGGACAGCTCAGCCAGGTGGCAGCAGTGCAGAAAAGCAGGCTGCCTAAGGGTGATGACATCCAGATGGAAGCCCTGCCAGAGCATCATGGAGGTCTCTCTGCTTTACTGTGCCCAGAGGATAAGAGAGAGAAAAGTGCCCCAAGAAACGGAGAGCTGATTCATTGCATTGCAGAGGGTGAGCCTGCACCCCCTGCCCGGAAGGATGTGGTCAGGTCATCTCTCGTAACCAGACACAGTCGAATCCCTATTCTAGCACAAGAGATAGAGTCAGCTTTTGAGGCCTCCTCACCTGTTTCTGCAAAAGAGAAACTCCTGCAGAAGAAAGCTCACCAACCAGACCTAGTGAGACTGCTGGTGGGAAAAAGGCAGTTCAGGTCTTTCCTCGGCAACCTCTCCAGTGCCCCCAATAAGCTGCTGGAGGAGAAACTGGCTGCTGTCCCTGTGCCCTTCTCCGAGGAGGATGTCTTGGTACCCTTTTCTAAACTGGCAGTAGATGCTCCCCTGAGCAGGTCAGCGGAAGATAACTTTCTGTCACCCATCACCTCGCAGTCCAGGAAGAGCAAGATTCCAAGGCCGGTTTCGTGGGTGAGCACAGATCAAGTCAGCAGCTCGCTCTCATCACAGTTCTTGCCTCGGCCACCACCTGGGAAGCCGCCTGCGAGGCCTGCAGTGGAAGCCAGGTACGCTGTCCCCGCACACTGTCACACTCCTCTCCTCTCTTGTAGTGACGCCGGGGGAAGCATTTCTTTTTGCCTGCTGTCACACATCTTTCTTCTCTACATTTCATAGTCTTACTAGTATAGTATAGACTGATCTATTTAATTCTTTTTTCCTAATTTTTAAAATTATGGTATAGCCTATAATAAATGTAAAATTTACCATCTTTTTGTTTAGTGGGTTTTTGTTTTGTTTTGTTTTTCGCTTTTTTGGGTTTTTTGAGATAGGACCTTGCTATATAGTACAGGCTGGCTGGCCTTCAACTCACTGTGAAGCCCAAGTTGGCTTTAAACTCATGGCAATCCTTCTGCTTCCGTTTCCCAAGTGCCGAGATTATAGGCTCATGCCACCATGCCTGGCTAAAATTTGTCATTTTCACCAGTGCTATTAAATTTGGTCATTTTGTCATGCAGTTGTTACTACTATCCATTTCTAGACAGCTCTTTATCGTAAAACTGAAACTATACCTATGAAACAGCAAGCCCCAGCCCAACAGTCATTGGTCTGCTTTCTTTCACTCTGATTTTGATCACTGTCAGGAACTCCCGTGAGAAGAGTAGTACAGTGTGTGTTGTGACTGGCTTCTTTTCCTCAGCAGAAAATCTTCAGCAGTCACCATGCAGTAGTGTAAGTCAGAATTTTCTTCCCTCTCAAAGCTGACAGCACACCGCTGTCATTTTACTGCTTGTTTCCTGTGCACCTTACTATAGCTTTCTGCCCCTTGTTTCCCTCATCCCTGTATTCAGAGTGTGTGAGTGTGTGTGTGTGTGTGTTTGGTTTTTTTTTTTTTTTTTTGAGGCAGTCTCACAATGTAGTGCAGGGTGGCTTTGAACTCTTTCATGTAGCCCAGCCTGGCCTCGAATGCTTAGTGATCCTCCTACCTCAGCCTCCTGAGTGCCGGGATTATGGGTATGCATCACCAACTGACTGTCTTCATTATTTAGTTGAATTTTTCTTTGGAGTGAAATGCTTCTTTTTTTTTTTTTTGTATTGGGAATCAAACTCAGGGCTTCGCGCTCACCAGGCAGGTGCTACACCATCAGGCTGTACCCTCAGCTCTAAAATACTTTTTCTTTCTTTTCCTATTGCTTTTTTCACTTTGAATACCTTTGGATTTATACCAGTTTAAGTACATATAAAAAAATCTGCTCTTAACAAGAAATTGTGCTCTTTTTACTCTCTATCCTCACTTCTTTCAGTTGTTAATAAAATCACATCTTTATGTAGTGTGTCCAATAGCAGAAGTTGACCAGCACTTAGGAGGCTGAGGTAGGAGGATTGCTGTGCATTCAAAGCCTGCCTGGGCTACATAGTGAATTCAAGGCCAACCTAGGCTATATAGCAAGACCCTATCTCAAAAAAAAAAAAAAAAGAAAAAGAAAACAGTTTATAATTATAAATACAGTAGTCTCTTAAATTATATAGAAAACAAAAAGTGGAGTTACAGACCAAAATTAGAAAACTGCTACTTGTAGACTAATTGATTCTTTATAGAAAAAAGTATCTCATAAATTATGCAGAAAATACAGTTACAACCATTGTTATAATACTAACTATTTAGTTGGCCGTGTATGTGCCTTGGTTGAAATCTTTATTTTCTCAGATGGGGTTGAGTTACTGTCTTTTCATTTCAATCTTTAGAACTTCTAGCAGGATAGATCTGGTGGTAATTAACCACCTTAGCTATTACTAATTTTTAGATTTTGTGTGGTGTTAAGACTTGAGCTTAGGGCTTTATGCATAGCATATACTCTATCACTGAGCCATGCTGCTAACCTTTGTATCAGCTCTTATCTAACAGTACCTTTATTTATCCCTCACTTTTTTTCTTGAGACAGTCTTGCTGTGTATTACAGGCTGGCCTCAAACTTGTGGGGATCCTCCTGCCTCAGCCTCCCAAATATGAAGTTTACAGGCATGTGCCACCAGGCCCAGCTATCCGTCACTTTTGAAGGACACTTTTTGGGGGGATTTTGTTTCTGTTGTTTTGATACCAGGTAACCCCCAACCTCAACCTGCCAAGTGCTGGAATTACAGCCATGCACCCCCACACCTAGTCCATTTAACTGTTTCTTTGTGACTGACATATATCTGATATTTGGGTTATTGCCCTTGATCTGCTCAATGATACTATGAGTTAGCTTTGTCCTTGCTCCTAAAAAGCTCAGAGGTTTGCAGTCAGGATCATTCACCTGGTACACAGCAGAGTAACTGGATCCTGCGAGTGTATTTTCGGATTTTGACACATTGTGCATACTGTGATTTGGCACATTGTGGCTTTTAGGCACATTTGGAATGAATTAAAATGAAAATAATTCTTTTCTGTTCTTTTAAGGTTGCGCAGATACAGAGTCCTAGGAAGCAGTAACTCTGACTCAGACCTTTTCTCCCGCCTGGCTCAAATTCTTCAAAATGGGTCTCAGAAGTCCTGGAGCACTACTCCATGCAAGAGCCCAGGGCCTCCACACAAGCCCAAAACACCACCTAAAAGTCCAGCTGTCCCTCGAAGGAGCCCCAGCGCCTCTCCTCGGAGCTCACCCTTGCCTCGCACGCCCAGTTCCTCACCATCCAGGGCTGGCCGGCCCCACCACGAGCAGAGAAGTCCCTCCCCACACCTGGGGAGAAGCAGGTCTCCCCCCAGCCACTCGGGCTCCTCCTCCTCCAGGAGGTCCTGCCAGCAGGAGCACTGCAAACCCAGCAGGGGCGGCCCCAAAGGCCCTGGCAGCCTCCACCACCACCCAGCTGGCTCGAAAGCGCCCCCGGGGAAGAGCAAGCCAGCCAGTAAGCTCAGCAGATAGGAGCCGGGTGCCAGCTCTTCCTCCTGACCCGATGCATGTGTGTCCCTGTACTGTCTGTTTAAAAAAAAAAATCAATGTTGCTCTTCCCTTGCAAAAGAAAGAAACATGATCAGTTATTTATAAGCAGCTATAATGTACGATAAAGAATTGCCTAAGGCAGGTAGCAAGCAAATAGGAATCAACACCTTGGCATAGGGAGGGACAATCCCACAAAATCCAGGGGGCAGAAACTCATAAATAAGCTGTCATTTTTTAGCTGCCTTTGAAACAAAAGAGGGGAGGTGACAGAATGAGCTTTTTAAGGGGTTCATCTGATTTTTTAAGCCTCTGCTTAAAATTATATACCAAGTGTTTGATATTTTCATTCACACTTCCCAACCTTGGCATCATTGCTCAGATATCAGAGTATATAAGAAGCTGGGCATGATGGTGCACACCTGTAATCTCACACTTGGGAGGCTGAGGCAGGAGGATTGCTGCAAGTTGGAGGCCAGCCTGGACTACAAAGACCAGCCTGAACTGCATAGCGAGACCCTGTCTCAAAAAACAAAGAAACAAACAAAACCAGAGTGTGTAAGTATCCTGTGATGGAACCAGTACTCATGTAATTGATTCAGGAAGTTATTTACTGTATTGAAAATCCACAGTTTTACATTGCCTCACTCCAAGTACCCTCCTTGGGTTTTACATGGTTTTTGTTTTGTTTTGGTTTTTAGTTTGTGGTTTTTTTTTTTTTAACAATTAGTGTTTCTTTCTAACCCAGTCTCTCCTGTTTTCACATTACAACCTGATAGGTTTTTAGCAGCACAGGCTAAGAATGCAATTACCCTTCTTTTAGTCCCCTAGTATTTTTCTTTGGAACAATAGTTCTTAACCCAGTACATTTTTATTGTGAAAAATAACTGAAAAACTTAGGTAAAGGACAGAAAAGTCTGACTAGAGCTATGTTGCAGGCATTATTGTCCAGAGGGGACAGGGAGGGCCGCAGCCTTTGAGAACAGAAGGACATGCTTGCACCGTGTTCCACCTGAGCACAGGGGCAGCAGCGTCCTTGTCTCTGGGGTCCCAGCTCTTTCTGTTACTGACTCCAAGGTGGTACTAGGGAAGCACACTGCTTAAAACTACGACTCTGCTTTTAGAGAATTAGAAAAACAGGAAGACATTAAGTATGGTACAGAGGCCAGTAAACTTTGTGTTTTAGAGATGTAGCCAGTGAAGAATGAGTATCTAGGGAAATAAATTTAGGCTAAATATATTTTAATTTTTTAATAAAACATTAACTGTGCTTTAGTTCAGTAGTCAGGCTTCTTGGCCTGATTTCCATGTAATCCCAATTTATGAAGCTGTAAGGGTATCATTGGTTCTAACCTCACTTTTCCGCTAACAAGAATAAGGCAGAATTAAAGTACACAGGTTTTGTAAATGAGCTCTTGTGTACTCTGTCAGTGTTTCGTGTTGTGAAGACCTTGTTAAGGTTAGGTAAATGGATCTGCCTGCTGTTGAAATTTGCCTTCTAGCAACATCTGTGCTTTCTCTTTGACCTTGGTTTGCTGCCAAATGTAATACAGTTGAATTGGAAAAGAAAGATATTTCCTCACTAAGTGAATATATTTTAATGCTGCATCAAAGCTGCCCTGAAGCTGCACTGAACTTATCTTGTTCTCTTTGTGTATTGAGCTTTTTTAACGAACTCAGAACACTATATTGAGGCATATACGGCCTCCCATAAGAAATATACCCTAGTTGGAACCTGTTTTCTCTCTAGTCCGAAGCACTACAGAGGAATGTGGAAGATAAGACATTTTTGCTGTTTATCTAAAGCAACTGTAATATTGAAAGACCAATCCTTCTGTATTATGTTGTATAATAGTTGCCATAACACTACTTGCATGTCTTCATGGTAAATTATATAAATATTTATAAATATATAGAGATATGCTTATATAAACTCCTTCTCATTCCCCATTTGTAATCAAGATCTCATACGATGAAGTTCCTTTTTTATTATTTGCCTCATGCACTTGGGCTTTGCCCATCCTTATTTTCTGAAAATACGTTCTTGGCCTGTGAGTCCTGAGACTCTTCTTGCTCCCCCTGTGTCTAATGCAAGGGCTGGTAATTTCTGACAAGCCAAGATAGAATATTTAATTTTCACTATAAAGAAATTTTAATGGGGGAAATTATTGGGACAGGCTTGTAATATTAAAAGATTTGTCCATGTTAATCACAGTAGTTCTGTTCTTAGAATAGATAGATGGAGATTATAACCATGGGTCTGATGGAAAATTATTTGGAAAACATTTCCTAAAAGTTGCCATCCTACTTTGCTCTTTTCTACTTTTAATGGGGAGGGGGGTGGAGTCGGGGTTAGCCAAGCCTGTTCGGTTATTTGTTTCTCCCAGTGTGTTCTCTCTCTCTCTCTCTCTCTCTCTCTCTCTCTCTCTCTCTCTCCTTCTTTGTTGTTGCATTAAATTGTAATAAAAGTAGCCAGCTTAAATACTAACCCCTCTAGTCAGAAATATGCTAATAGTAACCGCTAGAAAACTGAAGTCGCTTTCTGTGTGTTATTTGCTTCCTGACTGGTGTTTCTCTGTGGGTAGTCACAATTGATGGTGATGGCAACTGACATTTTCTTTTCTGGTTCCATCTATTTTTCTCTCAACCTTTCCACTGTGTTGTTTCCTTTTTAAAGTAACATTAACAAACTCATCAGGATCCAGAGATAAAAGCTTCATTGTGTAAAATAATTTATTTTGCATGTAGAGGAAGAGTTAACCAAAGATGTTTCTGCTCTGACACTTTCAAAACAAATTATAGCTTATGTATCAGTAGGTCCATTCATAAACACCATCCTTATCTATAGAAATTTACTCTATGATTTTAGATGTCTCAGGTTAAAAAACAGAAGTTGGTAGCCCTCAGCTAGCACTTTTGACAAGGATTTTATTTTTATTTTATTTTAAAGTACTATACCAAGAACAAAGTTTTGTTTTTGTTTTTAGCTGTTTATTATTTATTTTGGGTTTTTTTAGTGATGGTATAGTTCAGGTTTCAGCCACAGATCATCTAAGTAATTATAAGCCTGTTTGGTTATTTTACTTCAGATGAGAAACATGGCCACTAAATAAAATCAAACCAAATTATACTAAAAGCAGTATGGGACAGAAGGTAAAATTAGTTTTTGACTCCTGGTATTTCCTATAACAACAGGAGTTGTTATAGGAGCAGGATGGGTTACCAAGTCCCACTTACCCCTTGCCTTCTCTCTATAGTCTCAGAGACTACTTGGGAGGGACAGAAAATAGGAGTAGCAGCAGCTCAAACCCTGTGGTGACACACCTTGTGATCCCAGCACTGGGGAGGCTGAGGCAGGAGGATTGCTGTGAGTTCAAGACCATCCTGGGCTACATAGTGAGTTCAAGGTCAGCCTGAACTGCATAGGGAGACCCTGTCTCAAAAACAACAAAAAAGAAGTAGCAGCTCCATCCCTTTTCTCCTGGATTAGACTGACAGTCCTCCAAGGTCTTTGAATTAAATTCCAAACTCCACCTAGTAATTTTACATGATTTAAAGGCATTTGACTCTAGTGAGTGATTCACAAAGAAGAAAAGTAGATCATATCAAATTTAACATGAAGATAAAGATTGCAAATCATCTCTGATTTGCCCCCCCTCATAGGCAGGGGGCACTCTCACTGTCAGCTCTGGTGTGCAAGCTGACCTCGCTGACAGTGGCACAGATATTTGCTGATTTTTAAGTTGCATGTTTCAAAGTGAAGGTTTTTGGTAAAGTTGTCAAGTGAGTCGAATCTGAAGCAGCAGAATGGTAATTGAGACCCATTGTGGT
The DNA here is from genome assembly GCA_004027455.1 of Hydrochoerus hydrochaeris. Classification (NCBI taxonomy): domain Eukaryota; kingdom Metazoa; phylum Chordata; class Mammalia; order Rodentia; family Hydrochaeridae; genus Hydrochoerus; species Hydrochoerus hydrochaeris. The sequence goes on along the minus strand of PVLA01018462.1, from coordinate 3,966 downwards.
CCTGATCAACTTCCTCTGATTGCTTCAGCATGCCAAGCTGCCGCTGCTCATGTGCAGTGTCCACAGGGCAGCTCAGCTCCGTCCTGTGGCTGTGGAACCTGAGTTTCTTGGGGCCGCAGCAGAGATGCCTGCCAGGCCACGGACGGACTGTGCTGATGTGTTGATAGTTGTACCCTCTCCGCAAGGAAAGAGTGTACATTGGTGCATGTGTTCTAACTCCAGACACTGTTCGAACCATAATTAGTTTTTCTATACCCAGTAGCTTTGTATTAAAAATAGATACTTTTTTCCAAGAGCAGACAATTTTGTGTTCCTAATCTAACCTTAGGAAATGGTGAGAGGAGAAACAAGATCCAGAATTCAAAATTTTAGAGCATAGGGGGGAAAAATGCATCTTTCCCTGGCTATTAGAAAATACATTTATCTGTAGATAATGTAGATTTGGCCTTGGAGATCAAATTGCTTCATAATTTTAAAAACTTTTCATTGCTTTTTCTCTATCAAAACATGGCCTTAGAGAATTTCTTTCATGTTCATGTACTGTGGAATTAAGTTGTTTCCATTCAGTCTCTTAAGCTGCTTTTTTCTGGTTCCGTGCCTTTTATATCCAGTGTGTCTGGGCTTTGCTTATGAGGAGAAAAGGGTTAGTAACTATGTCACTGAAGAGACAGGAATGATTGACACCAACTGCACTGTTGAACTTTTTGAGTCAATTCTAAACACAATATTATTATTTCGTATGTATGATTTAATAGCAAAAGTAGTATGGGGTCAGGCATGTAACTACTATGGCAGCCCTCTGTGTTCAGCCACCAGCAACACCTATTCAGCCCTCAGCTGGATGGGAGGTAGTGCCTAGAAAGCCCCAGGACCTTGTCAGAATGGTTCACTTCCTGTCCTCTCCAAGTGAGACTCCACTATGTAGCACGAAGATGTGTACTAGAGTAGAAACTCAGTATTAGATCTTCTCCATATTTTGGTTATTCCTCTGCAGTTAGAGAATCTTAACCCAGAAAGACTTGGGGATTTTGGAATCTGTTGCTCGGCAATGCTAGTGAGAACCGCAGGAGGCATGTTCCTAGGGAACCCCAGGACACAGGACAAGGGTCCTTGTTCACTAGGAAGATGTGGATGCTGTACATGTTGATTCCAGAGAAGTCCCCGGCTGGACATGGCTCATCAAGACATTTTGTAACTCAGTTGTGATTGTTTGCTTCTACTTTTAAAATGTGTAAGCTTGTTATTTCAGTTACTCCCTTTGAGTAAAGTTGATCAGCAAATTGAAGTATGTAACGAGATCATCAGGATCACCTTGAGGTTCCATATAATGGCAGGATGCTGAATGGCAAAGATGTCACTTTTACTCAGTAATGATCTGAGTATTTTCTTACAGTCAGCTGAATCCTGGGTCTTACAGACCAAGGGACCTGTGTAGCCAGACAGGTCACTGCCACCTCTTTTGTTGGAAGTGATACTGGCTGCATCTCCCAGACACCCTGGGTCAAAGGTCCTGAGTCAAGAGTAGGGTGTGTGAGGCAGATCTTTTGAGCCCATGAGCTACAGAATTTGCTGGTAATTTTATATGAACAATAGGTAGGAGATTTACCTCCTTTTAGTACTTTAACACCCCTTCACATTTTGTAGCTGAGTATTTACTCATCTATTTAAAACCATCAAGTCAGTCTGTTTTTATGTGGACTGCCTTTGCCACATGAGGCTTTTTCCTTATGTGCAGTCCAAACCCCTACAAACTGTCTGCAGCACCTTGTCTTACTGCACTGGGGTGTTGTTTTCCACTAGTCTGCAAGGGTAAACAGAGCTATCAGAGTGGGACTGTGATTTATTTTAAGAAGCTACCCAGAGAGGGGTAAGTTTGGGGACTTTTCTCCAAAAACCTTGTTTTTAAAGTATGCATAACATAGGGAAATTAGTTCACTAAGATAAAACATGTCAGAAATTCAAAGAAAAAGAGATAAAGGAAATATAACCCTGAGCTCCTGGGGTTTTGACACTGGACAAGGTGGACTGAGTTTTAAGAGCACAGCAGATGAGCCAGGCGGGGCCCCTCACTCCTTCCTAGTTCCCAATCCCTGCCCTCTGTTCAAGTCTTTTACTTACAAGCTCCCAGCCTTTAAGAAAAGGGTAGAAGGCTCTAGTTTTCAATGCAATATAAATCTTGAAAGTTACAGGCTTTTGGCAGCTGTGAGGTCAGGTTCAACCACAAACCAGAATTCTTTCCTGCACAAGACCAGTGAGTTGGAATAGATACTGTTAATAACCCATTTTTCTGTTCTCTCTACTCTCCGTGAGACCAGAAAGATGAGAAGCTGCTCCCTGAAATACCTCAAAGGTATTGCGTTGCATCCCTCCCTGCCCTGCAGCTCCCTTCCAAGTTTTGCTCAGGCAACCAAGGACATGGAGTATGGCAGAAACATGGAGTGCTTTTGCATAGGCCATCTGTACATAAAAGTGTATTTATTTAATTTCCCATTTGTATCATATTAAAGCTTTGTACAGTGTTTTAAGTTGTGTTTTAAAATTATTTTGTATTTTATTTTTATAATCTAGTAATAAAATATTCATTCCGCATGCAACTCTACTTCTATTTGTGTGATGGATTCTTCTTTGAAACTGGGAAATATTTTCTAATTAAAGTTTTAAATACACTACAGGTTATAATGGTTGCTTGAAAGTGTCACTGTAAAGCTTGAAAAATGGGCCAAAAGTGACCTAGAAAAAAGAAGCCCTGGGCAGAGTTGAAATAGGTGTTTAGTGTTTCAGTAGGTGAAAGCAGAGGTGGTTTCCTATCACAGAATCGCCAGGTCTAAAAGCGCCCTTTTGCTCCGCACTGTATCCTTCTAGCTGCAGGCACTTGCTCTTTTCTGTAGAAAACAACCTTGGGTTCCTTGGTTTCACTGCCGGAACTCCTGCCCCACCCCCACCGCTGTGCTGCTGCAGGAGATGCGCACAGGGCAGGACTTTCTCCACTGCAGTGTGGCCTGAAGGGTTAATGTGTTTTCTTCAGCCTAGACTCCCCTATAAGCATTGCACTGAGGAACATCCACAATGCTCAGTCTCTAAAATTTTCCAAATAAGGGATAGCTGGATGTGGTGGTGTGCACGCCTGCAGTGGCACCACACCAGCACTTGGGAGGCTGAGGCAGGAGAAGCATGGTAAATTCGAGACCAGCCTGGGTTACAGAGTGAGTTGAAAGCCAGCCTAAACTGCATAGTGAGACTGTCTCAAAAATAAATACAAAATAAGAAACTAGGAGAGTAGTTCACTCAGGCTGAGGCAAGAGAATTACTGCTAATTTGAGCATCCTGGGTTAGTAAATTCAAGGCCAGTCTACACAGCGTGATCTCGTCTGAAAAAAATGACAGTTTTTATCTCCTAGAAGCTAATTATGAATATGCTTAAAACTGCCTGTTACTATTACAATGCATAAAAGAGTAAAAGCGACGGGCAAGCAATTCTGTGCACAGGGTGGCCTAAAGATTGTAAGAAAGCTTCGTGGCAAGAATTCTGTGCTATAACCAGGCGTGGTGGCAAACGCCTTGTAATCCCAGCGGAATGGAGGATGTGGCGGGGAGGATCATGGAGAGATCCACAGGAGCCTGGGCTATGTAGCGACTTAGGCCAGCCCGAACTACATAGCGAAACCTGACTTTAAAAAGTTTTTTTAAAAAACAATTAAATGGCTAATCAGGAGTCAACTCTCAACGCGACCAGTAAATACAGAAGTAAAAAAAAGAAATGTCTAATCAATAAAGCTGGACAATGAAAAGGCTTTTGAGACAGACTAAAGAGAGATTAGGGTAAACGCCGAGTGGTTTTGGTACAATTCCTGGAAGGGACGGTGCTCTCTGGCAGGAAGACGCATCCTGGGTTTCAGAACCGTTCACCTGCGATGACGTCGCTCTCGCCAGCCCAGTCCCCGGGGCTGCGTCTGCCTGCGGGAGCCC
>PVLA01018461.1:0-14491 GCA_004027455.1 Hydrochoerus hydrochaeris | reverse complement strand
GCAGAGGTGGGGAGGGAGCGAGGGAAGAGGCAGGCAGAGACAGAGAAAGACAGAGGTAGAAAGACAAAGAAAGAGAGATGGGGAGTGACAGAAGAGAGAGACAATGGAGGGAGAGAGACAGAGATAGATCAAAGAAGGAGCTGGGGAGAGAAATAAACCCTCCCAGGCCATACCCCAATGATCCCTCTGCTCTAACCAGATCCTGCCTGCTAACAGCACGTCAGCTACAAGCACCCTAACACAACCTCCTTCAAGAAAACGTCTGCTCTTGTGGGACATCTAGATACAGCCGAAATGGCTCTGGTCAGTTTCCAGTTTGGGTGCTTAGCACAGATTGTAGCGCAGGAATATTGCCCAAGCCCTGCCTGTACCGACAACTGAATTCAGGGCAAAGACCTATACTCATCACATGCCTGAGATCAGACAGCACGCTTGGGTGCTTCTTCTCATTTGGCTTCCATGGAGTTTAAGAAAACCGGATTCCCTCCTCACTCATATCTCTGCCCAAGCTGATGAGGAAGAGACCCTGCATGAGGCTCCTTGTTCATCCTGAAGCCACTGCATCAGAGAGAGCCTCAGAGAAGGCGCGGCTGGGACACTGGACGGTGGCTGTGCAGGCCCCCAGGGGAGGAGGGGACCAGCGTAGCCTTGAACCTGTTCCCGGGGTTAAGGGAGAAAACTGAACTGAGTCAGTGCTTTAATTGGTCAAAAGATTTCCATCAGATGAAATTTCCATCTCCCAAATTTAGAGCAAAGAATAGCTATCCATGTGTCTCAGCAGGCCTTACCAGCATACAAGCCAAACGAAGTGTGTTCTCATTCTCCCCAGCGTCCTAGTAGGTGTGAAACAGTATCTCACTCGGTTTAAATATTCATTTTCCTGTGGACTATTTTGGGCACATTTTTATGTGTTTACATGGCATTCTTAGATCCTCGTAGTGAAGAATATTTTCAACAAATGTGATGTTTGCTGGGTTGTGTTTTTGTTTCTATCAATTTTCCACATAAGCCAATGAAAGTCAATACAGTCAGAATTTTCCCATCGATACTTCACAGTCTGTTTTTTCCTATTTTCTATAATTTTTAAAAAATTGTGGTAAAATACACGTAACAAAATTGATCACATTAGCTACGTTTAAGTGTGCAGTTCAGTGTTGAATGCATTCACATTGGCCAAAACTCTAAACCTGCTAAAGGGATCCACATTCCCCCCCAACTCTCTCACTACAAGTCACCATTGACTAGATTTGATCACTGCAGATACCTCATATAAGCAGAAGGGCACAATATGTAACAGTTTTGGACTTTTTTTTCACTTTGCACAATCTCCTGAAAGTTTATTTCTGCTATTGGGTGTGCCAGAATCACCTTCCTGTTTTAGACTGAGACGCGTTACACTATATACACTGGGGGCGGGGAGGGGGGTCACACTTCGTTTATCCATTTGTCCACCAGTAGACACCTCTGCCGCTTTCGTCTACTACGCATAATGTTGCTGTGAACACAGGTATAAAATGATCATTTTGAGGCTTTCTTTCAATTATTCCTGAAATACATTCAAAAGCAGAATTGTTGGATCGTGGTGTAATTTTGTACTGTTTGAATTTCATTTCACTTTAGCTATTTGACATTTTCAGCAAAAGTCAGGAGGGCTCCAATTACTGCACAGCACTTTCTTCTGTGATAGTTACAGTTCTGGCCGGTGTAAACTGACATCTCATCCTGGTTTGTTTTCATTCCCTGACGTCAGCAATGCTGATGTCCTTTTCCATTATGCTTGAAGATCCTCTGCCTATCTTCTTTCAAGAAATGTTTCACGGCCACCTTTACTCTGTGTTTAATTGCTGCTATTGTTGATTTGTTGGAGTTCTCTACATACACCGGTATCACCACGTCTCATGAAGAGCTTCAAGACATTATCTCCTCTTTAATATGCGGCCTTTTCATTTTTGATTCTTTCTTCTGATACAATGAAATTTAGAATTGTGATGTATTTCAATTTATCTTTTTTAATCTTTGTTATCTGTGCTGTTAATATTATATCCAAAGTTATTGCCAATGTTGATGGCAACAAACTTTATTTCTTATTCTACCAGATTTAACATTTTTGATCTTGTTTGTAGGTCTTTGATCCATTTTGACTTCTTTGAGTTTCCAGTATATTTTGGATATCAATGTCTTATTTACACACATGGTTTGAAGTAAACATCTTATATCTTTATTACTTCCTTTGCTTTTTAGGTAGCTGTAATCCCTTTTGTTTATTTCTTTTTCATTGCCTATGATTTTGGAGTAATATTTAATGAAATTTTACCCATGCTAATGTACATTTCCCCTTTTTGTTTTCTTCTAGTAGATTTACAGTTTAAGGCATAACATTTATGTCTTTAACCAAATTTTAGGTTGACTTTGGTATACAAAGGTAAGTAATCAGTTTCAGTATTCACCATTTGGATATATAGTTTCTTTTAGCTACATTTATTAGAAAGATTTTTCTTTTCCTTTTGTGTGTTCTTGGAATCTTTGCACAGTATCAGTAGCTCATAGTTGGTTTTGTTTCTGATCTTTCTTTCCTGCTCCATTGTTTATGTATTTGCTTTTATGATGTGTTATTTTTGTTTCAATAAATTTATAGAATATGTTGAAATCAGTGTGTACAGTTTCAAACTTTGTTCCTTTTCCTGAGAATTAATTTGAATGTTCGGGTTCTTTTGAGGTTCTTTATTTAATTACATAATTTCTGTTTCTGTGAAAAACTACACCATAATTAATTCTGTTATTGTACACCTTTTTTTTTTTATCGTGCTCACCTATTTCTTACCCAATTTAATCCTATTGGAAAAGGAAAAGACCTAACTTGTTCTCCTTTTCTTTGACCCATAGAAATTGTTAGATGTATAAAGAGTCAATTCCTTTTTCTGGTAATTTTTCACATTTTTCCTTACTTATCTAGGAAGTTTTATTTTGTACCAAACATTGCAGAGCTACGTGTTAGAGATTAAATTTGGTTATAGTTCTCTGAAGTATAGGCATGTTTTAATAATACTCTGGTTACAAGTTGATAACCTTAGACTTACAGAAATTTGAATACAGATGTTCCTCATTTAGGACTTACCTGAATAAAGACTGATTGGAAATTGCCACAGAGGTCTTCTGATCACATTTATGACCAGCCACTTGGATTTATGACCTGCCTTTCCTCTCTCTCTCTCTCTCTCTTTTCCTTTCTTCTTTCTGTCTTTCTCTCTTTTTTCTTTCTTTCTTCCTTCTTTTGGTATAATTCTGTATGTGTTCTGTAGAGTATAATACTATAGTACTATCATTTTATTTTCTATGATACATTACAGTATTGTATACAAGAATTATGCAAATAAAAGCAAACTCACCAGGTTAGAATTCCCTTTGACTATTTCTTTATTCTGAACACTGCATTATAATGTGTATACTATATACGGCTCCTCATTTTAGCAACCATTTTGTTTAATAACCTAGTTGCAGGAATGGAACTTGGTCCTTAAATAAAGAATGCCTGTCACCTACTGTTCAATAAACATATTCAATAAACATGTTGTACAAATAACCATGTTATGCATAGAAAGGCAAAAGTCCTTAAAATATATATTATTTCTGTAATGTTTGACACTGGGGAAAAATAAGCTATCTGACTTTTTAATAGTGATGCAAAAAAATACATAGTCTGCCCATTTGGATGCGGAAGGGACTGATTTGGAGAACATTCTTAGGAGACCTTTTGATCATCTATGATACAGGCAGAACAACTCTGCCAATGGTCAGAAAAATTTATCAGTGCGTTCCTTACTGGGCTCGCTTCTAAGGATGATTTGCTTCTAACAGTTCCTCAGGTGATAATAAACCAGGTTAATTTGGAATTCAATACATTCACAGATATAAATAAACTCTTTAGAATGATATTGCATTTGCATGTTTTTGATAGGTACAAATGTTTCATTTCATCTAGATACACGTATTTGCTCAAGGGTTTTATATATGCACAGGAAACAACGGCACAACTTCTCATCCCTGTTACTCCTATCTCTGTGATTTTTTTTCATGTGTCTAATTTTGTCTCACACTCCTGGCTAGTGAGCGCCTTCATTATGTACTTTTTATGTCATTCTATCACCATGGTATTCACTGCAGAGGTGGACAGAGTAGTGCTCAATTAATGCTAGTTTCACTGCCAACGGTATTTGGCATTTCCAATGATTTTTGCAGTGTTGAGCATACTTTGTGATTTATCCTATTAGTATTTCAGTTTCATTGGCCCCTTGCAGTGACCTGCAGATGTGCCTTCATTAATAAACCAGTATGACACATTCAGAAGAGATTCCAGCACATGTCAACCTTGTAATCAATGAAACCGTGAAGAATTCATGGAAACTGCTAAGACACCAGGAAAGTACATGGGCGTAAATGTTGGAATTGATGCTTTATTGATTTGCTAAGTATCATAACTAGATTCCATCTGCTTTGCAATTGTGATTATTGATGAGCACTTTCTGCATCACTGCTGTATCATAGGAGACCCTACGTTTCTTGAACAATTTTCATTTCCGCATTTTCTGGCATGTATGGGATCAACATTGCCTGAACTCAGCTGATGTGATAATTTGTTGGTGGCTGCTATATTTCATTCTAAAGGTCACTGGAGAGCAGGTGTCCTTAAGGAAAGCAAGTAATTTTCACTGAACTCATTTGATACTATGATGTTTAATTCACACATCCGTCATTTCATGACTTACTTGTTAAACAATGATCACATTTACAACTTACTGCTCAGACTTACAGTCCATCTTGTTTTTGTACAATTCTGCACATCTTGTTTATACATCCTCAAAATATATTTTTATTGGTGGAGTATACCTTGCTTATATGGTACTGTAGATTTTGCTGAGTGTATCTACAGTACTGTGAGTTTATGTTCTGCTATACATTACCATACTGCACGTGGAAGTCACGCAAATAAAAGCAAAGTCGTCAAGCTGGATTCTCTTTTCACCATTTCTTTGTTCTGAATATTGTAATGTAACTGTATAAACAATTCCTTGTTTAGTGACCAGTATACTTAGGGACCTAGTCTAGAGCAAAGAACTCAGTTGTTGAATGAGGAATACCTGCCTATGCTAGATGGAGTCCAATCTCTGGAAGCCTCAGTGGTTCTAATGTTCCTTTGACCTCAGAACCCACAGTTTAAAATGTCGCTGCGCTAGTGAGCAGTCAGTGGACCTCACTCTGGCTTTCCTGGTTCTCAACTGTTGATTTCCACCCCACTAATTTAGCCAAAGACCTAGGGACTCAGTAGACAGGTTTGTGACGCTCTTGACTTCAATGTTCTCTGCACCCCAGTCTTCACTCTGCAACCTCTGATACCCAGTCAGGCAACTCACTCCTAACATGGTGCACTTTCACAGTGCTCTCAGCTCTACCATGGAGCTTGGAAATGTCCTCCAAGCAAAAGTGTGCAAATGCAACAGAGAAAGAAAGGGATTCTTCACTTTTAAGAAGTCAGTTCACACTTGTTTGTATTTAATGTTGTTTTTACTGAGTGTTTTAAAATCATTTGAAAATATTTTTATAAAATTTAAAATTGCTACTTGTGGGTGATTTATTTTGGTGAAAACTATTCCAGAATTATCTCAATTAAAACTAAAAAAAATGCAATCTTCAAATCATACAGCCAATACATGGTTGTCTGTTTTGTTTTGAGACAGGATATCGATGTGTAGTTCGGTCTGGCCTTGACTCACTCTGTAGCCCAAGCTGGCCTGAAATTGGAAACAATCCTCCTGCCTCAGCCTTCTGAGTGCTGAGATAACAAATGTACACCACCATACCTGAAAATGATTGTCTTGGAAGTTTAAGAATTATATAAAGGAAGAATCTACTTACTGTACTTCTATCTTCTGAGAATGCTTTGAAAGGCATTTGTTTATATATATATATTCATATATATATATACATATATATTATTATATATACATCATATTCATAAAATTTTTAGTACTCAGAAAGTAATTAAAGAGTAGAGATTAAACTAAGTTTTTAAATGACTAAGTCAATATCTGTTTAAGCAATCTACAGTTTGTTAATGGTCTAATCTCTTTACCACGGTGAAACATGACCTCCAGCCACTCATAAATCTTATGTAGTCTGTTTCAGCCAGATACAGAGGTGCACACCTGTAATCTAAGCACTCAGGAGGCTGAGGCAGGAGGATCATCCAGAGTTTGAGGTCAGTCTGGGCTACATAGTAATTTCAAGGCCAGCCTGAGCTGCTTAGCTGAAACTGTCTTTAAAAAAAAAAAAGAGAGAGAGAGAAAAAATAAAATAAAACAAAACAAACAACTGCAACAACCACAAAACTCAAATAATCTGCTTGACTCAGTCTTGTAACATAGGACAAGTGTGTTCCTCTGAAGTCTTTGCAAGTAGTAAGTGTGTTTGCCTCTTCCTGAAAGTACCGGGGTTACTGTTGATGTTTACCAGTTAATCATGGGAAAGAAGGAAAGAGCCAAAAGACTGAAACTCATACCAAACCTGATAGAAGCAGGCATAGGATCCTGAGCTATATCTTTGATGTGCTGTTCTTTCTTTTCCTTGAAATTGCATTTGATATTTCCCATCTCACTGTTTTCTGTAATTCAAACCAGGAAGTGTTTATGAATTTTGTTATAAATTCTAAAAATAACACTTCCTTGTTTTGTGCTTATTTTAGGCTACTCAGATGCCTGGCTTTCTATTTCTGATATTCTTTTCTTAGGCTGCCTTCAAACCTTCAGGGATGCAGTGTACACAGCAACTTCAGCAGATTTGGCGATCGCCAACTTCCGTTAACAGAAGAATGACTAAAAATAATAGCAGCAACTGACATTTAGGAACCTGATGCTGTGCTAGGCACTCTCTACATTTTTTATTTCAGTCTATAATTACAAAAATATTATGTAGTTAGTAATATGAATGCAGACTTACAAAATGTGCTTGAGGTTGAACTACTAATAAATGAAAATATGAGAGATACATATTCAGGTTTTTCTGACTCCAAAATCAATGAATCCACCAAATAGTACCATTGGTGTTCAACTTTAGCGATTTGCAAAGACTTTGCATATGCCAAGGGCTTCCATTGGCTTCATGCAGGCTTTTGCCTAAAGCTAGTTGAGAATCTCAGATGTCTTGAATAACTGGCCCAGCTTCTTTCCCTGGGTGGTCTCCACTGGGGAGCTGGTAGCAATCAGAGGCCAGCACTTCTGGCCATCTTTCCCATCCATATTTTCTGCAGGAGTTTCTGAGGTAATCAGTCACACTGCACTGATGCTTTCATAGACATGTTAGTTGAAAGGACTGGGCCCTGCGTGGCAATACGTAGTGGAGGCAGGATTAAGGATGTTTACTTTAAAGCCACTCCCTCTTTCCCATGTGACAACTCCCTTTTTCCTGTCCCAGTGGCACGAAAAAGGCTCCAATCAGCCCCTGTGCATCATCAAATGCCCGGCCTAAGCGCCACCCCTGTCAGAGTTTATAAATATATCCAACACCCCGCTTTCTGGTCAGAGAATGCCAGGCTTCTGTAGCCATGGAGTTCTCTCCATGTCCTTGTAATAAAAGCTACTTTTGTATTATATTTTTTCTTTCTTATTGCGCCAAAAACCTAACATTAGTTTAGTCACTTGGTCAAGTCTTTATCATTGTTCCTTGTAGCTTTAAGAGTCTATGATATTTTTAATTTTAATGCATTGAATGCAAAAAAGAGAACAATCACTGTTCCTAATTTAATACTGGAAACTAAACCAGCACAAAACTGTTAGTTCCAACTTGAGTCCTGTGTGTCCAGTATGACCACCAATGAGCCACAAGGGATTTGGTCACATATTACACAATCTATAAAGGAGGTAGAGGTGCATGTGGATTTTATCAAGTTATTACATTCTTGTCTCCTGTTTAGAGGTTTGCTACGAGTCTTGTTTTGTTCTGTATGAGTAAATGGAACTCAATAGGTCTCTCTTCACAGTTTCCCTCAGAATTTGGGACGCACATGGGTCTCCCAGAGGAAGCACTTCAGAAGGGTGGAGGCCAGTGGCAAAGCAGGAGATGGGGTCTTAATCCCTCTCTGGCTTCCTCAGGCACTGGCTTCAGCAGGATCTCTGTCCTCTGTCACTCAGCACCTACTTGCAGGTTCTCTTTGACTCCAACTTCTGCTGGGGAAAAGTTACGGATCCTAAGATCTAGTGATGGTTACCTGAACTGTGTCAATGCTGAAAGACAAAAGCACTTCCCATTACGTCTGGGATGGTTCCCAGCCCTTGTACACCCTTCAACGTTTCTGTCACCTGGGTAGTGAATTCCATTTCAGGTTTCTCTGACTGAAACTAGCATAGATTTTCCTCTCTAACTGTGATTTGCTTGATAAGCTTTGCAATAAGTTATTAAGTCTGAGGATCACTCGTTGTTTAGCTGTCTAGACAGTGGATGATACAGCATCCAGATGGTCAGGACGGAGGATAGGTGGACAGAGATGGCTGACTTGGAATGTTAAGTAAGGACAGCATATTTGGTTTACACCTGTTTGCCCGGACAAATTTATCACGTATCTATTTTACACTTGAAGTATTCCTTCTTTGGGCAACAAATCATATAGTCACTATATTAACTCTAAGTGAAATATGGAAGGACTGCGATGAGACTAACATTGCAGACTCTGCTCTTGCAAGTGGAAGACATTGGATGGAAGATCTGAGAGACAGTGTGAATGCATATCAGTGCTGGGAAGCAGATGACTCAGTAGGCTCAGTCTGTGTCTAGACGGTGAATGATTGCAGGGGGAAGCACAGGAGTAATGCAGAAGGAATCCTAGTAGCATGGATGTAGCATAAAGGAATCAGGAAAGCAAGAGATACTGAGGACCCATTGGTTTTATGAACCAAACTCAGCCTCACTTAAAAGCAGGGACACCAAAATGAGCAGAAGAAGTGACCCCAACTTTGCATTTGCATTCACCGTAAATGACCTGGAGATGATTCAGGGGACTCGGGAGCAATGACTTAGTGCCCGTATCCTGAGTCCTGTAGACTCTTCCCTGTTCAGAATGGCCTCATGCATGGACAGATCTGGGCAGGCTGTGGAAAGAGGGCTGGCCGCATTTTAAAGGCTTGTCCACCTGTCCTGGGATTTCCAGTGCACTGCGTTTTTTTCGCTGCATCAGAATGACTCTTCTTTTTCAACTGCCTTTCAACTGAATATTTATTCCATCTTCCCCATCAAATATTATTTTTTAAATAATGGCAGGAGAAGAGAACTTTTAAAATAGATGATTAAGTCCTGCAATTGCAAAAAAGGTTGGGAAGTCATTTAAAACTTTCTTCTGAATTATTCATCAGCCTCTTTAAAACATTAATCAGATCTAGAGTGCCCTGTGCGAAGTGCAGGACTGCTCAACCTAGGTGAGGCTTCATGGAGTTACAGACTCCCGTGGTCCAAAGCTCATGCCATGTTCTTTTCTTTTTTTCCCCTTCTTTGTCCCTCTGTTGCTTCCTTCCTTCCTTCCTTCCTTCCTTCCTTCCTTCCTTCCTTCCTTCCTTCCTTCCTTCCTCTATACCAGCTCAGTCTCTGAAACGTGTCTCTCCAGCAAACTTGCATATTAGTAGACTCTGATGAATGGCAGTATATTAATTCATGATGCTCCCAGTGTAAGGATGTACAAACATTTGCATTAACAAGTAATAATAGCTTTAGAAAATGTATCTGCTAAAGTATAGAAAAAGGATATAAATTAATAAAACTGTGACAGACAGGAGGGTCTAGGAATCCACGCATCTTTATTGCTATAGATGTTTGCAAAAGGCAACATTTTTGTGAATGTTGCTATTATGAATATAAACTTTTCTCTTCACTGATAAGATAGTGATTTTTCCAGGCATAGTAGTGCATGCTTATAACCCCATCCTTAGGAGGCTGAGGCAGGAGGATTATCCTGTGTTCAAGGCTAACCTGGGCTATATAGTATGACCTTCAAAAACCAAACCAAATCAAACAAATAAGATAATAATTTTATAGTTTTTTAAACATAGAAAACTTCAGGTTGGAGAGACTAATTTTCTGAAAGTCAGATGGAAATGAACAGCTAGACCATTATACTAGATTATCCTTCCTGCAAGCAACTACTTGGTAAACCAAGAAAAGATTGAGGGCAGTGAGTCACACGGTATCTAGATACCAATTCTTAGTTAACCAGAAAAGGAAGAACATTCAAAGTAGATTAAACATCAGTAGAAATAAGATGATAAAATAAATACAAATAAAATAAAATTTAAAATAAAAATAAAAAGTGAGGGGCTGTGTAAGTTAAAAGAGTAAAATTATACAGCTGACAAACATTCATTATTACTAATCGGCAATGTATAGTGGAGTGGGGGTGGTTTGCACTTTGTTAAGTGTTGGATTTGATCAGCAATAGGGTAACACAGCGAGCTACAGCGATAATGGAGAAATGGTTTCTGAACTCTTGTAATTTCCCGTCAGGATTCTGTCTACAGAGCATATCTGGAGAGCACACGGTGGGTTTCCATCTCCCCAGGCATTTTATAAACTCTCCTCTGAATGCATCTCATCTTCTGGGGCCCAGAGCAAAATTCAAACACAAAGTACTTCATTTGTCAAAGCCCTAGTGCTGTTTAGAGGAAGCCTAATGCAAAACACTAGGATGTATCTCAAAAAAAATTGCTCTCTCACTGTGTTTGTCTAGAGCTCCAAAGTTAAAAGTCCTGTTCAGGATTACAACATGCCGTGCAACATCATGGAGGAAATGCAGAAGCTTCCTTGTTCTTAAGCGACTGTATATTCCTTGGTGCCAACCACAGTGGTTATAATTTACATTTAACATCGCTTTAAAGTTAAAGCAAAGTGAAACAGGGATGTAATAACATTTAAAGCAATCGTGCTCATGAATTTAAAAACAAGAGTTATGGCACTTGTAAAAAAAATGAAAGACTGAGGACTGCTTTTTAGCAATGGTGCTGATTGTTCAAGCATGATAAATTGCTTTCAGAGCCAAGTGACATGGTATAGAACACTTCCCAAGGCTTGGAGACCTGCAGGCTTTCTCTACATTGGGCCAAGTAGTAAATAGCTTCAGCTTTCCTGGCTAGATGGTCTCTTTTCTGATTGCCCAACTCTGCTACAACTCAAAAGACTTCAAGGACAATACACAAATGGACAGGGTTATGTTTCAAGAAATCTTATATACATGCAAATCATGATTGACTGACTTCTTTGTATCCTGAACTATCTATTTCAAACCTTATCAGATACAAGTACCCCATGCATAGTACCATGGTGGGCTTTAACACCCGCAGCATACTGTTAGCTATCTGCTTTTTTGTATAATCCTTTCCTTTATTGATTCTAGATTTGAACATCTGATTTAGTTTGGTCAGCGGTAACTCAGGAACTGTGGTACTGCAAGAGAATAAATACACATTTGTGCATCAGAACTTACCATTCTGCAACTTACCTGTCACATAAGAAGACACCCACTGTAGACAACTCAATAATGAGATGCCACGTAAATGAACCGGGAATGTCAGCATTTACATAGGAAAGTCCTACTACAGAATAATTTCATACAGTTGGATCAAAATGCAATTAAATATTTTGTATATTGCCTAATATTGCTATATTCCTTTTCAACGTAGTTATTTTGACTTGTATCATAGCCAGGAACCAGATACCATCTAAAGGCTCAGTTTTTCTATATATCATAACATTCTTGGAAATATAGCATACTGATAATTTAAAAATAGTACAATGGGGCACTAATTTGCATTTGTTTAAACTAATTAATATTATTTGACATATTTTATACCATTGCTTTTCCATGAATTCACTTTTAAAGTCCTCAGCCCATTTTTTCTCTAAAGCTTATTAAAATTTCTTTAAAATTTTTGAAGCAGATGAAATACTTATTTGCTGTATATTTACCAAATAATTTTTCTCATTTCATGTTTATGCAAAACTTGATATTTGAGGACATGTATAACATTCTTATTTTTTGTTAATCAATTTTAGAGCTATGGCGCTTCATGCATTTTTGGCCTTTCTGCTCAGAGAGGACTTTTCCATCAATATTTCATTAATTAGCATATATATTCTTGGGTATTTTTCCATTGTGTTCTTTTATATTTAAACATTTTATTTATCTCTGTGCTTTTCATGTACGGCATCAAGAAAACTTTAGTAGAGAAACTGGCGTTGTAATGTTTATTTAGTTTGAAGATTTTTTTTAGTTTTCCTCTTCCACCTCTTATTACAAATAATAGCTAGTTATATGAATGCTGTGTAGTATTTTCTTCATTACTCATACTTATTTGGAAATGTTTTAAAATGTTATATTCTTTCTCAGTCCTCTATATCTATAGGTGTAAAACACAAAAATCTCTTAACTGCTGGAGTTGTATCACACGTTTTATAATTACTAGTTTGTCTCCACTCTGTTTTTCCCTCTAAATGTTAAAAATCTAATGGTACATATAGATTTTTCCATATGAACTTGAGAATCAAATCAGCTAGTTTCAGAATAGGAAAATGGCTTATTTTTCCTTTTTATTGTATCACATTATACTTAGGAAAATCATTTTAGTCATTTAAATCTTTCTATCCAATAACAAAATATATCCTTCCACTTAATTGAAATCTTCTTGTATGTTCCTCAAAAGAGATCTCAATTTTATTCATGTGTTTTCTGATTTGCTAAAGTTGAGAAGGTATTTGTTTTCTGCTGCTCTTACTGTCTTTCCTTTTATTGGAATGAGTTCTTTTTATTGTGTTCTTTAATTGGTTATTCCTTGTGTGAAAAGACACAGCAACTCGTTACACTCACATTTACCATCCCTTTACTTGGCATTGTTGGAATTACTAATATTATTCCTTTTTGAAAGCAAAGCAATTTGCAAATAAAACTTTCTCTTTCTCCCTCCTTTTAACTTACTCCTGATTGTGTACTGATTGTGTGGTGACTACTTGAACTCTGGAAAAAGATTGCCTATGCTCTGAGTCCTGGCTTTGAACCTGAATTTTTAACCTCCCTGGTGTCCAAACTTCTCATTTGTTAAACGAAGTCAACAGTAGTGCATGTGTTACAGGGTAGCTAGAGGGTTAAATGAGTCAATGCATATGTAATGATTAGAGCAGTGCTTGACACCTAATAAAGACTCAGTGTGTCTTATCTCCCTTCATTTCCTCTGGGACTCAATTCAGAAATATCCCAGCAATAGAAATGGCTGCTCTGGCCTATCTTGAAGGGCGAATTAAAGATCATATGATATAGTGAAATCAGAAGTGCTTTATAAATATAAATTATTAATAAAATACTAGAAAATTCCAACCTGTAAGATCACAAGCACATTTTAATTTGACTAGCATTTAGTGTAACCCAGATTCAAGTTTCATCTTACTTGTTAAAGTGTGTTAGTGAGGGTAGAGCATCATGGCACATGCCTGTAACCCCAGCACTTGGGAAGTTGAAGCAAGAGTGTTGCTTAGTAGCCCAACCTGGGCTACTAAGAGGGTTCAAGTGAAACCCTGTCTCAAAGAGCCAAAAAGAAAAGAAAGAAAAGAAAAAGAAACAGAAAAAAGAAAAGGCACTGTTATGATTTAGTGAAGACTTTGATCTATTCACACACAGAAAGATAATAGCTGATGGAAAAATGTTTCCCTGTGTAAGACCAGAGACATACAGTGATGGTAATTCTCTCTGTGATATACCAGTTGGTCTTTTACTGTATGGTCTGGTTTTGCACACAGAGTTGGAAGGAAACCTACACTGTGAATAATAACTAAGAGTGACCACACAGTTACTATGTGCCAGCTTCTCTCTGCTAATCATTTATACTCACTACCTTATCCATTTCACCAGAAAATGCATAAGTGAAAAATATTTTTATCTTTATTTAACAGATCAGAAAAGTGCATTGAAACTCTAAGTGCCTTTTTCAGACTAATTCATCAAGAAGACAGAAACAGGAGAGCAAACTCTCTGCATGTAGGATCTGAACCCTTGAATGTTTCTCTAGACTTTGGCAGTTGTGTGTGTGGCTTTTCTGTTTCCACTTATCAAGATCTTTCTCCTTTTTCCTTTGCAAACTTAGGATTTATGCTGTCTATGTTAAATATAAAGATTAGATTTACAGAAATAATCTGGCATTATTCACTGTGGTGAATTGACAACTGGTAGTCAACTTGCAACACCCAACTGAACTGGATCAGAGTGGCTCTGGGTGTGGAAGGGCCACCTGGGGATTGTTGCCAACAGCATGAAAAGGAAACTGGAGGGGAAGAGGTACAGCCATTGGCTCTCCTGGAGGAGCTTGTCACACTGGCTGTCCTAACGGGAACTCAGCTGTCCTCATCATCCGTTGGAGGAGCTCAGGACCCCACTGTTGCTGAGCGTGGCCGTCATTCTTTTCGGGGATTCTCTGAT
>PVLA01018460.1:0-14492 GCA_004027455.1 Hydrochoerus hydrochaeris | reverse complement strand
CAGATAGATATCCAAAATATATGTTACCACTGTGTTGAATCAATCCTTATTTCTAACTTCCATAAGGAAAGTACAGTCCCTACTCCTGTTCAGCTACCATGAGCAGAAAGAGCTCACTGAATCCCTTGAACACTGTCCTGAGTCTGGCTAGACTCCTCCTATCCCCTCCTCCCCTGAGCACTGTGCTGCATATGGTCCTGGTGCTGATCCTGGGGACAAAGTCTCCTGAAACAGCCTAGCTTAGGGAAGAGCTGTATGCTCTAAGACCCTGAGGGAGAGGATGTGAAACAATTAATTTCCCAATCTGAAGCATTTATTTCTGCATGAGACAACTTCTTGTCATGGACATAAGATTATCAGTTTTATTTTAAGGTGATGATGATTTGCACTCAACAGAAACCAAAACCCACAAAATTTACAGGGTACTTGAGGATTCATGCAAGTTACATGTATTCATCAAAGAACAGTCTTGTTAATAGATAAAAATAATTATGTAAATATATACCCATGTAACTAAATTGGAGAGAATATTTACTTGTAGCTTGTTTACTTCATAAGTCACTCACAGCTTATGTGCTGCAGGGTCCTTCAGGACATATGATGTCAGGACAGAGAGGAAACCAGAGGTAGATAGAAGGCACTCACTCCCCAACTTACTTCTCTGCACCTGCTCTTGAGACCTTTCCTGGGCTCTGTGAATCCTGCTCACACTCTCCTTGTAATAGATACCACTTTAGGAAGAATTATGCATGGCTTGCAATGCTGTCACCTCCCTGGTTCCATAACATACTGTATGGTACATGATCATGTGCTCAGTTTCACACTAATAACTCATAGATACAACGTGTTCTTGGCCTTGGATCTCAGAGGGTCAATTGGCCCTTCATACAGTATGCATAGAATGTATTACCTTCTCTAGTTAACAGTTAACAAGACCCAGTCTTCACGTTCCAAAAAGCCTGACAGAAGCAGTACACTTTAGAGATACTGAAGGTCAATGCAGAGGCTGTAAAGAGAGTCCTCAGGACCCTGCAGGCTCCACCAAGACTCCCCACAAAGTGCTGCACCTCCTACCAGACTCCTGAAAACAAGAGATCTTGATCAGGAAACTGTCACACATGTCCCCTGTTCATGCCACTCATGTACACTTACACACTCAGGATCTGATATTCTACATAAATCACCTTTTAAAATATTCACAAGGAAAACCCAGTTCAGCCTAATCTCCATGGTGTCTGTGTTCTATGCTGAGCACTGAGTGGGAACACCTGGGCAGCCATATCTGTGTTCTATTCCAGGGCTGCAGAGTCAGGGCTGGGCAGATTCTCATCAACAGAAGGAGGCCACATGGCCATGTCAGTTTGTTATGCAGGCAGCTCTGGTGATGGATGTCTCAGAGAAGGCAGTGCCCATAAGGAATATGAGTAAATATGGTAAAGTTAGGTAATAATGACAGCCATCATGAAATTATCATAGCTCATTATGTGATAGTGTCTTCAGTATGTATTTCTGCCTCTCTCACTTTTATGCATGTACACAGGTCATGCGTTTTTGTATTAATGGTGTTTTCTTTATGTTCATGGAACATTATGAAAATTCTATGCTCAGTTGTTTTGTACATAGGACTTGATGGCCTGAGCATGTTGCTCTCAATTTCTGAACCTTCTTTTTTGTGAACACACTGCTCCCTGACCCAGTGCCTGCACATACAGAGACATCCATGCTAAAGTTTGAGCTCCCCATTCTTGAACTGTGAACAAGAGTGACTTTCATAAGCCAGGCAAGATAGCTTATGCCTGTCATTGAGCAGTCAGGAAGATGATGCAGGATGATCCCTTTAACTCCAAGGCCAGCCCAGGCTATGTGGAAAGTAGAAGGCAGCCTGAAGCATGTAATGTGACTGCATCTCAAAAAAAGTGTGGATCTCCTGCATTGTGTTGTTTGGTTAAGGGAAACATAATTTATGTTGACAAAAATTATTTATGATGAGTGTCTTATAATCTAATGTCTTATCTATTTCTGTCTACCTTTTCTATTTTCATATATTTAAATATTTTCAGTGTTCATTTTTATTAGTACAGTTTGTAATATTTAATCATTGACATTGTTAGAAAGTGGTGTACGTATATAACTGATACAATTCATTTTTATCCATTTCTCTATCTCGGCCAATTTCTTCAGTTATTTTATCCTTTTTCCTTTTACAAAATTTGTGTATTTTATTTTCCTGTTTTCTACATGCTTATTTTATTTCTATTTTGTTTTGTTTCTCAGAGAGAAGTCATGCAATATTTAAATATTTGTGTCTGAATTTCATTTGTATAATGAATTTTGCTTCCTATTTCTTGCACAGGACTCCAATTGTAAAGTTGAAGTCCTCTTGATATCAGGTTTCCAGATTACTTAAATCACATGAAAGTACCACCTTGCCAATGTCTGAAATATTTTATCTTTTAAAAAATGATAAATTAAAATAAGGAAATATAAGTAGAAACTGTATTGTAGTAACTTGTCAGCAGTATTCTACATAAGGAATGAGTGTGAAGAAGTGCCAACTGCTTCAATGTATATTTCCATATATAGGAGAGTACTGTATTACACACATAGAACCACAAACATACGCTTAGCATTTTATATATATTTATGCTTTTGGAAAGTAATGATAAATTACTTGTCATTGGATATGAATAAATAATTACAATGGTATGAAATGATGAAATTGACATAATAACCGAGGTGTAAACAGCATCCTGTGAATGTGTTGTTTTCCTCTTCATATCTCATCCTTCATTGTACCTAACCTTCTTCACAGGTTGTGACATCATGTGATAACATTTTGATGAAGGAAACTGAGATAAATGATAGATCCAAGTGACACTGGATTTAATTATGTCATTGAGAATGGAACATGATTTTGTCAACTTTCATTTCTGAATTTGTTTTAACATCATGAGATGCTACTGCAATGCCACTGTTGAACTTGTGGCTAAAGGGAAACTATGATAGTTTAGCCAGTACCAAACCCCAAAGATGGGACAGATAGTGGCCAAAATTGTGTAACACCCCTGTATCCCCATGTGAAATATAATGCTATAACTCTCATGCATTTGACTCATGCATGTGTGATTATCACATCCTTGTATTGCACACTAGTAGCTCTGTATTTCTGGTGACACAATATCACATTATTTTTGACTCTCAATGTTCCTTTCCTAAGAACCATATTCCATGCTCTTTCCATTCAATCCTAAGAACTTGTGTGAAATCCTGACTCAATTGCATATTCAGGCTACTGTTATTTATAGATGGTTGACAATGTAAGAGGTATGGCACTCACATTTTGATTCTATAAGAGAAAAGTATATGATGTGTAATATACAATAGGTGCATGCATCTTTCAAAAATGGAGAGGAGCAAGAAATACAGGAAAAACATACATCAGGAAAGTTAAGGCAAGAATAAAAACTCAGATCTATTATACACATTGATACCTTCCAAAGATGAACACATATACTATGCTAGAAATACACACTAATATAATTATCTATATTTTAAATTTGCTTTTGTGATTGTTTATCTTATCATAAGCATGCATACATAGATACATGTCATGAAATTCATGACTTCAGAATGTGTTTGTGTGGATCCTCCTAGAGAAAGTAATAATTGAGTTACAGATCCAAGTGGAAAACAATGGTTGTGAGAAAAATGTGTGTCATTCATGAAGACAGTATCAGTGGACCAAAAATTTTGGGGAAAATGCTACAGGATTAATTTTCTTTAAAAAGTGTGATTCTTTAATTTTCTTGAGTGATTCTTTAATAGTAAGACTACAAACAAATAGATCCAATTTTATGTGTGATTTATTGAAATACAAAATGAATATGCTTCAGGATATCTCCCTCTTTGATTGTGATCTCTGAAAAATCTATGAATATGTATTGACCTCACATTTTACAATATTTATACAGGTCTCAATTACATGAATAATTAGCACAGTATTTTCAAAATAGTCACACATGTATAATTTCTCACCCTAGTGCTGACTTTCACTTATTTGACCATACCCATGTATACTGGGTGCTTTCTCACATCACATACGTAGGCTTTGGCCACAATGTGACATCATTTTAGAGGTTAGCATCTCTGTCAGTGGAAATTTTTCTCAATTTTTCTTTTAAACATAGTTACTTGCCAGTGTGTGGGAAATTTAATGTTTATGAAATGAAAATGTTACAGCAAATCTTTTCCACATTTCTATATACACAGGTTTCTCCTTTGTGTGCATTATTTCTTTCTTTGACAGCATTTTTGTGCATTGAATGCTTTTCTCCATTGTTGGAATGCATAGATTCCTTCCATGTGCAATTCTTTCATGCCTTTACACTCACTGGTGGTGGAAATACTTGCCTTATTGCTTACATGCATATAATTTCTCCCCATGATGGGTTTTTTCATGTGACAGTGATTGTGTGGACTGAATGCTTTCTCAAATTGCTTACATACATAGGGTTTCTCTCCATTGTGAATTCTTTGATGGATCTGTGAGTTTTGGCTGGTATATTTCCCACATTGCTTATGTACAAAAGGTTTCTCCCTTTGTGGGATCTTCTATGTCAAAAAAATGTTGACTTATCCGCAGATGCTTTTCTGTATTTCTTACATAAATGTGATTTCTGCCAATGTGAATTATTTTATCTCAAAGAAGATTACAAGTTTTGCTGTATGATTTCCATATTGTTCACATACATTGGGATTTTACTAGTGTGAGTTCTATCATGTTTTGTAACATGTTTTTGTACTGAACATTTTCACACATTTGTTGCATACATAAAGTTTCTCCCTAGTGCAAATTCATTCATAATTCTGACAGTGACAGAGCCTGCTTTTGCTTTTGTGATAGTGTATCCTACCATAATCATGCCTACAGGGCTACATGCCATGAATACAAGGACACTTCTGAATCTGTCTGTGGAGATCCCTCATGATAAACTCATGTATGAGTTACAGTTTCAGGTGAGAAAATTGGTCATGAGGTAATTGGATGTCAGCCATTACAATGGGATATTGGTGGATTAAAAAATGGAAAAAATTCTCTAATATATCTTTCTTTAAAAACTGTGATTTATTATCAAGATCACAGACAATAAAACAGACATTTATGTGTGATTTATATAAAAAAATGAAACATTTTAGGATACCTCTGTCTTTGAAGTTGTTTTCAAGAAAAACTATAAACATATATTGACATCAATATTTTTATATTATTTACATGTCTCCTCTAGATAAATAAATTTCAAAGTATTTTCAAAATAATCAATTACATATGTATGACTTCACTTCATTTTGTTTACTTTCACATGTTTGACAATAACCATGAATGCTGAATTCTTTGCCACATTGCATACATAGGGTTGGGTCACAATATGGTATCACTGAGGTTAGCATCTGTCAGCTGAATCTTTACCCAATATTTCTTATATGCAGTTCCTCAATGTGAGGGGAATTTTATGTTTGCAAAATGAAAACATTGCTGCTAATCTTTTTCACATTGCCTACACATGAAAGGTTTCTCCCTTGTGTGCATAACTTCTATTGGATGACAATTTTCTGCACTGCAATCCACCATTGTTCAAATGCATAGAATTGGTACATAGAGTGCTCTTTCATGTTGTGACAATCTCTGGTGGTGGAAAGTTTTCACTTTCCTTATATTCATAGTTTCTTCCCAGTGTGGGTTCTTTTGTTTATGAAGTGAGAATTTATCAACAAATGCAGTTACTCATTTCTCACAGACACTGGTTTTCTGAATAGTGAATGGTTTTATATAAACAAAAGCTGCTACTATGGATTAAAGACATCTCAAATTGCTCACATGTATAGGGTTTACTTTCAACACGTCTGCATACTGAATGCTCTGCCATGTTGTTTTCATCTACAGTAGTTCTAAGCAGTGTGTTTTTTCATGCCTCTGATGGTGACTGTGTCTGTTGCTTTCCCACATTACTAACTTACAGAGTTTCTCCCCAGTGTGGGTTCTTGATATATTTGCAAGTTATAGTTATGGATGAAATATTTTCTACACTGCTAAAATCATTAGTTTCTTCCCAGTGTAAATTTTTTCATATCCAAGAATGTGATGATTTTGCCTGAAAGATTATCTACATTGCTGACATACATACGGTTTCTCCTCAGTGTGAATTCTTTCATGTACATGAAGGTTACTAATCTACTGAAAGACTTTCCACTGTTCACATACATAGGGTTTCTTCCCAGTGTCAATTCTAACATGTTCTTAGTAACTTGCCTCTATTGAATGTTTTCCCACATTTCATTGATACATAGTTTTTCTTCCCAGTGTGAGTTTGTTCATGTCTTTTACAGGCATTGTGATAACCGAATGCTTTCCCACATTGCTGACATACATAGGGTTTCTCCCCAGTGTGAACTCTTTCATGTGCAATAAGGTGATGACTTTGTGTGAATGCTTTCCCACATTGCTGACATACATAGGGTTTCTCCCCAGTGTGAATTCTTTCATGTACATGAAGGCTACTACTTGTACTGAAAGATTTTCCACACTGCTCACATACATAGGGCTTCTCCCCAGTGTGAATCCTTTCATGTAAATGAAGGTTACTACTTTTACTGAAAGATTTTCCACACTGTTCACATAAATAGGGTTTCTCCCCAGTGTGAATTCTCTCATGTCTAATAAGGTGATGACTTTGCGTGAATGCTTGCCCACACTGCTGACATACATAGGGTTTATCCCCAGTGTGAATTCTTTCATGTACATGAAGGTTACTTCTTCTACTGAAAGATTTTCCACACTGTTCACATACATAGGGTTTTCTCCCAGTGTGAATTCTTTCATGCCTAAGAAGGTAATGACGTTGCCTGAAAGATTTTCCACATTGTTTGCATACATAAAGTTTCTTACCCATGTGAATACTTTCATTTTCATGAAGGTTACTACTTTCACTGAAAGATTTCCCACACTGTTCACATACATAGAGATTCTTCCCAGTGTGACGTCTTTCATGCCTATGAAGGTTGCCACTGTAACTGAAAGATTTTCCACATTGTTTACATACATAGGATTTCTTCCCAGTGTGAATTCTTTCATGTTCATGAAGGTTACTACTTTTACTGAAAGATTTCCCACACTGCTCACATACATAGAGTTTCTTCCCAGTGAGAATTCTTTCATGTTCCTGAAGGTTGCCACTTTGACTGAAAGATATTCCACACTGTTTGCATACATAAGGTTTCTCCCCAGTGTGAATCCTTTTACGTCTTTGACAACTGGTGCAAATACTGAATGCTTTCTCACATTGGTTACATACATATAGTTGTTTTCTAGTGTGAATGATTTCATGTTCTTTAAAGGAATTACTAAGAGATAATGCTTTTACACATTTCTCAGTTACATGTTGTTTCTCTTTAGCATGTTTTCTATAATATTTTTCAATATGATATGAAGAAGTAGAACTACTCTCATAGTTTTTGTGCACATCGGAGTTCCCCAAAGTGTGATTTCTCTCATGGGTTTGTGCATTGTTATGTGTTGTGCAGGCTCTCATACTTTTTTGACCTAGAAAGGTTTTCTGCATGTGGTGAGTTTGTGCACTAAGGTCAGAGTTGTCCTCCCCACATTGTCCATATCGATAGAGTATTTCTTCAGTCTTACACATTTCATCTTTCTGAAAAGACTGGAAATCATTGCAGCTCTCTACACCTTCATTACATTTATATTGCTGCTCTTCAAATCTCAAATAACTGTCTTCATCATATCTGTAAAGAAATACAAAGAAAGATATCAGTCACAATGAAAAGGTCTCCACACTATCAATTATGATTGACAATGCCAAGTTTGTTTTGATGCCTACTAAGAAATTTTGATGATGAATACATTCATTGCCCTGCAAGACACCTTTGAAAGTACTATTTCTTCTAAAAATGATGGTTTACTTTTGGGAATTTTAAAGTGGCATATGGTTCTAATGCATAGTCATATTTTAGGTGATTGGTACAGATGAGTATCAAATATTGATCATGCTTTTAGCTCTTAAATTTTTCACTTTTCCCTTCTCTATTTAGCCTGATCATCTTTCTTATCTACAGAGAGTTACAATTTCTGCTCTCTATGTCTGATTTATTTCACTTAGGGTACAACACTTTTTTTAGGGAGTCAGATCATATTATGGTTCCTTGTGTAACATATTTTTCAGTGTAGAGAATTAAACACATGTATTAGACTGAATTACACTCACTGATATATTGTTTGTTATTTTGAGAGAGATTCTCTTTGTCTATCAACTTGCTCAAGCTGGACTCCTACTTTTCATCCTGCCAACTCAACCTCCCAGAGTGCCAGGGTGGCAAGAATGCACCACCATGCTGAGCTGACCCCACATTTTCTTTAACCAGACATCCAGTGATGGGTACCTGGGCTCTTCCCAGAGTTTACCTCTTGTGAGTTGATTTCAGTGTTAGATATTGTGAATGCCATTCCTATTCTGCATTGAAAACACACAGCATCAATCACTAACTTTTGATGATTATAGTGGGAGAATTGTTGAGCATGACGACACAGTACAACCATCTCAACAGTCAGGAGGTAGAGGCAGGAGGATCACTCTGAGTTCTAGGCAAGGGCTACAGAGTAAGTTTAATGTTAACCCAGATTACAATATGAAACCATGGCTCAAAATTCCAAAAAAAAAGAAAAGGAAAATAAAAACACAAATATGTACCCATGGATGTATACCTAGGAAGTTTTCAAAATACTTATGATAGCACTAGCATTCATTTGCATTTTGAATATTGTTTGCATGTGAAAAATTTTCTAGATCATTATAAAGTCTCATTCATATATATATATATATATATATACACATACATACATAAGTGGATATTTTAAAGACAAGTTTCCATCAAAATTCACAATTTGTTCATTTTCTACATTTCTAAATACAGTACTTAAATTTAGTCTCATACATTTCAATGAGGTTGATTATGAAGGAATTTTTTTAGACCGATATAGAAGATACTGTTATTTGTTGCATAGTATCCACCTTAGCCCAGATTCCTACATTCAAACATTTTTCTGTGAATTGAAAGTTAACATAAGATCAAACCAAATGTATCTCTCCAAATTTTTGTGAGATTAAATAAAGTATAATTTTGTCTCATTTCTTCAGGTTCCTTTGCAGTAACATGTATGGTCACACACTGCCTTCTGATGAATATTCCCTTTCTCTTGTATGTGTAAATTACCTTAGATTTCTTGAGCAATTTTTGTCCTCTTCTATAATTGGCCTTTTATACCATATTCTTCCTATATTACAGACATAGAAATAAAAAATTCACTATAACATTACATAAAACATCACTGATTCTGGTTATAATAATGGTATAATATAATGAGGCTTGAGACATAGAAGCAAATGTTATAACTCTCACTTTTATTAAACTACTTCTGTGAGCAGTAATTAAATCTCTCTTTGTGTAAGAAAATGATATCATCCTTACCTATAGTATTAATATTCATGTATGTCTCCCACATCACACCTTTATAGAGCTTCTTTTGTGATGGAGTCAGCAAATCCCACTCTTCTGTGCTGAAGTTCACAGCTATATCCTCAAAGGTCACTGTCTCCTGAATAATGACAAGTGAGCTGAAGTTTAGAGACACAATCTGATATATCTCAGCTCCTGTCATAAAAAGTCTCACTGAGGGTCATTCTTTCAAGTATTAACTTCATGTCTTGGTCTTCAAAACTCATGTACCTTCAAATATAGTCACTCAGTAACACTGATGCTAGACTATAACACACTGCCAAGACAATGACAGAACTGTAGCATGCATGGATTGTCCTGCAGGACTGCCTATACTGTTCTTTTCACTGACTTTAAAACAGAGCTCAGAGAAAAAGGCTGCAAATCACCATTCACAAAACATCTGGTTATTCATTACATTGGGTTCATTTTTCTTTCTCTTTAGACAGCATTTAAAATCTTCAAATAGTTCCATAGATAAATATTTATTTGAATATGAAAAAAGGCTTATGAATAACTAAAATTTAATGAAAATAAAGTTTACTTGACCATTTTGTAGACAAGAAAATTAGGGAAAGTTTAGCTATAAACCTATAGCTCAAGAATCCCAAATTATCTCTCTGTACTTCAGTGTTAGAAATTCTACTGAGGTGTAAGGAAAGATAATATGGTAAAGAATATATATGAAATCTTTCAAATGCAATAAAAATCAAGATAAAGCAGAGTAACTAGTTACTAAAAACTAAAGGAAAAGTTCTGTCCAGTATTGTAGTACATGCCTGTTCTCCCAGCACTTGAGAAGCTGATGTAAGAAGATTATCAGGAATTTCAGGATCACCATGAGTAAAGCATCCAGCCTGAGCTATGCAGTAAGAACAGTTCAGACTACAAAGTGATACCACTCATCAAATTCCCTCACAAAATGAAAATTAAAAATAATTCATAGTCATTTACAAATGACAATTTTTCCCAGGATATATCTCAGTCACATAAGCACCTGCCTAATAGGTTCAAGGTTCTGAATTCATTTCCTAATGCCAAAAGAAACAAGCAAACAAACAAACAAAACACACCTTTGACTGGTTTAACAATTATAGATGAAAGTTAGAAAAAAAAACCTATAAACCTTCAGTTTTTGTGAGCAAGGAAACACCATGAATAATACACATGAAAGACATTCAAATTCCAACTTTTATATCAGTGGATGATTCATAAAGAATGACAAATTGGTCTCAGGAAAAGAAGACAACCTTCAATGGCTCCACATAGCAGTAGAATATAGTTTCATGATTCAGCTGATGTTATGCATCTTGGGAAGAAAGCACAATATGTTTCATTTACATTGAAAGAGAGACAGGCATGTTCTTAGAAATCGCTACTGTAACTCCCCTAGCCTATGTGCATTGGTGAACTCTTGAACTGGGGAAGAGAAACATGAAAGACAGTACAATGTATAATAAAAAACACTCAGTTAATGAAAAAGTTTCCTCAGAAGAAAATCTATGAGCCATAAAAATTAGAAGAAATTGAAATCTATGAAAATAGGAGCTTAAAAATAACATATTTATTGGGAAAATATAAATATCTCACATTCAGGCTTAACATCAGTGAGAACAAATATAAAAATAAACTAAAACATTTGACTCAGGAGAAACACAAAAATTAAGAGAAAATCCAAGTCACATGTGTGAGAATCACCAAACAGTATTGAAGTATGGAGGAACAAAATAATTGAATTTATTGAACAATCAATACTCAGCTGCTAAATCCTATACCCTCCTTTACTACAGAGCTTATCAAAATCCACAGATGTGTGACTTATTTCTAATGTCTAGAAAATACATTGTGCTGATTCATGAGAATACATGTGATTAATTTTAAGGGAAATTAAAAAGTCAGAAATGATAACCAAGAGACTAAAAGAGAAAGTACTTTGTCCTTGATTCACATACCAACCCTTGGGAAAAACAGTGAGAAATGACCAAGTTAGAAATACTAGCAGAGATTAAGGTGGAATGCATACAAATGTATTCATTTTCAAATAACATCAGCATAAGTTGAAAAAATTAAACTTCCAACAAAAAAGTAAAAGAATCTATAAGAAAAATCTACCAAAGACAGTTTACATAGATTGAAATACAACCAAGATGCCCATCAGATGCAGAGTGGATGAAAAAGATGTAGTATTTTTATACAATGGAATATTACACAGCTATAAAAAAGGATGATGCTGAGGTCTTCATAGGGAAATGGAGACAATTTGAGGCTATCCTCATCAGTGAAATAAAGAAGAATCATATTTATAATTATCACATTGTATCTCTAGTGTAAAAAGTGATAAGAAATGTAGGAGTAATAAAACACAAAGTATGTAATGGTTATTATAAAAAAGAGAAAAAGAAAGTACTCTAAAACATAACTGCATGTATGTTTAAATGTGCAGGATTGATAACTATATTAATAAGTTTTTGTTGGGTAGTTGAACAGAACTGTTTGCAGTCTTACTGATTGAATGTCTACTTTGTATGATTTCCTTTATTACTTGAATAATTACTTCTAAAAAGACAATATGTAATTATCAACTAGTGATTTATTACTGTTTAATTTTTTTAAATTATGTATTATTTCCACACTT
This sequence comes from Hydrochoerus hydrochaeris, assembly GCA_004027455.1. Taxonomy (NCBI): domain Eukaryota; kingdom Metazoa; phylum Chordata; class Mammalia; order Rodentia; family Hydrochaeridae; genus Hydrochoerus; species Hydrochoerus hydrochaeris. The sequence goes on along the minus strand of PVLA01018460.1, from coordinate 2,293 downwards.
TTTCTGATTTTTTTCTTTAAATAAAATAAAAAATACAGATATTTGCCATGTAACTATGTATAAGGTATAAATAAGTAGAATGGAAATTATGTGTATCACACCCTATGCAGTCACAGTTCAAAAATTTGAAAACCACCTATGAAACAGGTATGAAAAGCATAAAGTCCTACCTCATTCAGCATATCATTTTTGAACAATGTACATTAACTATCAATGAACTATAGCAATTACATGAGCAATGATGCTACTCTTTCTGCACTCAGAGAAAAATTGCTTTTACAAGGTCAGGTATATAGCTCAGCAGCACAATGCCTGGTTGGCAATGTGAGGTTGTGAGTTCAATTCCCAGTTTTAAAAAGTTGCATGTATATGTCAATTCCCTACTTGAAAGTGATCAAACATGTGGGTTTAACAGGCACCCAATCTTCAATTTGCCCTTTACAGCATTATTTCACCTTCCTTTATTTAAATTCCTATCACAACATCCAACTTTCAGCACTATAAGCTATAGAAGCTAATGTACTCAACAGTTTTTTTCATTTATGACATGATTTTAAAACAGATGTTTACAAACACCTGGCAAGTTACCTAACAATGATTTTCATCACAGCCAATGTTAAAACTTATTTATGTTAAACTTTTTAAAAAATTCTTATGTGATTTTTAGACATCCCAAAATGACTTTGGAATTATGAGGGAGTGTTTGTTAATTTTGGAATTCATCATCATGGCACTGAAGCTCAATATGGAGGATACAATTCAACTGTTTGAGACCTCATATTTAAACATTTATCCAATTTAACATAATTAGATGTCTCTGGCACTTCCTATTACTGGGATAAAATATCCAACAATGTCACCTGACTTTACCCTACATCAGAAAAGAATCTGGACTGATAAAAACTAATCCTACAGATCCAAGATGGCCAATTGATAGGTAGCATGATAGCCTCTCTGAGAGAAACAACTCAGATGCTAGAATCTGACTGCTGGAGAAGACAAGATGAAAGGAGAAGAATTCACACAGCCCAGGAAGAAACTGAGGAAATAGAAAAAAATGAAAAATGAGGAAGCATGGGTGGAGGACTGGAACTGGGCACTCTCCAGTAGCTATGCTGGGTGAATCTTAGAGTCAGGCAATACATGTTTGAGCTGAAGTCACATCCCCACTGAGAGGGGGTTGGTGAGCTTGAGACCCTTGGAAGGAGGAGGCATGCAACAGAGAGTAGAGACAACAAGTAGAGCTGCATGGACTTTGGTGAGTGCTTGGACTGGATTCCCCAGAGCAAGATGATTGGCTAAATGACATATTGGATTTGGGCAGGACAGGTTTGAGTCAATGGCTGAGGTGGCTTCAGTTGGCATCTCCTAGCCCAAAGTGGGTTGGTGGGATCTGCTTGGGCTGGACCATGCTGCTGGTCAGGACCCAATAGTCAGGGATGAGGCTGTCCCAAACCTGTGACATCCTCAGGGCACACACAAATGTACTTAAGACACTCACTTGTTGAGAGGGGAGGAGCTGGCCCAAATCTCCTGTGTGCACCTCACAGATCAACAACAAGCAGGAGAGGACAGCACTGCTCTAGCCAGTAAGCTGCAGAGGGGCTGTAATCAATATGTAAAGGTCTGGAGACATCCACCATTCATCTGTCTGGAAGAAACCAGAAGCATGACAAGACAGAGAAACAACAAAATTATCCAACCACTAAACCAGGGAAAATAAGCCCAGGAAAGGTAAATATAGAAGAGATTTAGGGCAACAAACATGTAATATCAGACATGGCTTTGTTGGAATTAAAGAAATATTTCTGTGACCTCATCAATGAATTTAAATCTGAAATTCTAACTCAGGTGAAGCAAGATATAATAAGATTAATAAAAGAAACACTGGGTACTCCTCAGGAAAACACAAATGGAAGAATGGAGGAACCCAGAGAAAGGAGAGAAGCTTTTGATGAAGAATATAAACAAAATTTTTAATACATGAAACAGGTCCAAAGAGAATATCAGGAAATTAAAAACTCCATTGAAAGCTGGCAAAACTTCTTAACAGAAACTAAAGACAGACTTTCAAAACTTGAAGATAAGTTTGCAATGCATGAACATGAAAGGAAGAATCTCTTAAAAATAACAAAGAACCAGGAAGTAATGATACAAAGGCTAGAAGATGGCAAGAAGATTTATAACTTAAGAATAAAAATGTGAACAAAGAAGGGACAAATACAAATGAAATTAAAAAGGCTATTCACAGAAATAATTAAGGAAAATTTCCCAAGCATAAGAAGTGATGTTC
>PVLA01018459.1:0-14497 GCA_004027455.1 Hydrochoerus hydrochaeris | reverse complement strand
GATGTCTCTAGTTATTTTCAATAAAATTGTCTATATTTGTGAAATATAATATAAACTTAGCATTGCTTTACACTATTAATAAAATCTAAACATTGGAGACATTATAGGACTTCAAAGGCAGTTAACAATCAAACCAGAATGGGTATCCTATTGAATCCTGTCATCTTCAGAGTAGTTGTCCCTACTCTCAGACTCGACACTCTCAAGCATACCAGATTCAAACAAAATCAGTCAAGATAAAACAGTGATATAACCAGTCTTCTCTGTTTTATCTCTGCCATGCTATTTTTCTGTTATTTGTTTACTTTTCTCCTTCATTCCACTGTCTGCACCTTTCTTTGAGGTCTTTCTGCCATTATTCCTGGAACCCTGGTGGTTTTCTTCTCTCTCTCTAGAATGTCCTTCAGTATTCTTTGCAGGGTTGGATTGGTGGTCACAAACTGCCCCAGTTCCTCTTTGCCATGGAAATATCTTGTCTCTCCATTAATTTTGAGAGACAGTTTTGCAGGGTACATCATTCTGGGTTGGAGGTTATTTTCTTTCAGGGCTTGGAATATTTCGCTCCAAGCTCTTCATGATTTGATGGTTTGCATTGAGAAGTCCACTGTGATTTTGATGAGTTTTCTTTTATAGGTTTGTTTCTTTTCTCTGACTGCTTTTAATATTTTGTTCTTGTGATGGATTTCTGGGATCCTGATTATTATATGTCTGGGTGTAGATCTGTTTGGGTTGTAGCTGGCTGGAGTTCTGTATACCTCATTTATCTGAACTTCACTTCTGTTACCTATGTTTGGGAGGTTTTCCTTAATTATTTCTGTGAATAGACTTTTTATTTCATTTGTATTTGCTGCTGCATCTTCATTCACATATTTTATTCTTAAGTTATAAATCCTCTTGTCATCTTCTAGTCTTTGTATTATTGCTTTCTGGTTCCTTGTTATTTTTAAGAGATCCTTCCTTTCACGATCATACTTTGCAAATCTATCTTCAAGTTTTGAAAGTTTCTCTTTAGTTTCTGTTAAAAGGTTTTGCCAGGTTTCAATGGAGTTTTTAATTTCCTGATATTCTCTTTGGATCTGTTTCATATATTCTAGGTTTTGTTTCTATTCTTCATCAAAGGCTTCTCTCCTTTCTCTGGGTTCCTCTATTCTTTCATTTGTGTCTACTTGAGGATTACCCAGGACTTCTTTTATTAGTCTTCTTATATCTTGCTTCACCTGAGTTAGAATTTCAGATTTAAATTTGACGATGAGGTCACGGATGTATTTCTTTATTTCCGATGAAGCTGTCTCTGACATTACAGGTTTGCTGCTCTCAACCTCCTCTGCATTTACCTCTGTTGAACTCACTTTCCCTGTTTCCGCAGTTGGGGACCTTTTGCTCTTTCTCTGTCTTGTCATGTTTTCGGCTCCCTTCAGACAGGTGGGTGGTGGAGGTCTCTGGGCCTTTCGTTTTGCTTACAGTTTTTCTGCAGCGCACTTGCTAGCAAAGTACTGTCCCTCAGTCTGCAGCGAATCTGCAAGTTGCAGGCTGAGAGCTGGCTCCTCCCCCTATGCCAGTCAACCAGTTTATGCTTCAACAGGTTTGTGTGTTCCCTGGGGATGCCACTGGCCCAGGAAAGCCTCATCCCTGGCTATTGGGTTTCAACCAGGGGCATGGCCCTGACCGAGCAGATCCCACCAATCTGCTTTGGACTAGAAGTCATCAGCAGATGCTGCCTAGGGCCCCGATTCAAGCCGGCCCTGCCCAACTCCAAAATGTCACCCAGCCAGTCCTCCCGGTTTGGGGATTCCAGTTCCCGTCACTCACCAAAGTTTGCGCAGCTGGATTGGCCCTTTCTACTCCCCGTCTCAGGACCTCTCTCAGCCGAGGGTCTGGAGCTCACCAACCCTCGCTCTTGACAGGGCCGCCATCTCAGCTTGATCGTGAGTCACCTGATGAGCCAGTACAGCGATCGGGGCTTGCCCAGCTCCAGCCCTCTCTCCGTGCTTCTTTTTCTTCTTTTTTTTTTTCTTTTTCTTTTTCCTTAGTTTCTTCCTGGGTCATGAGAATTCCTCTCCTTTTGTCTGGCTTTCTCCGTGTTGCCAGATTCCAGCATCTGAATTGTTTTATTTTTTTTCCCTCAGAGAAGCTCTCTTATCGTGCCACCACTCAGTCGGCCATCTTGCAATCTCTGTTTTAATATTTAGATCATTGGTCCATTTTGATTTTAGTGTGTGGTGAAAGATATGGATCAGTATACAAAAACCAACTGTCTGTGTACTATGTGATCTAGTTTTAGTCTTCAGCATGTGGAAAGTTTTAGTCTTCAGTATGTGGAAAGCCACTTTTTCCTGTACCATTTATTAAAAACACTATCTTTCTTCCAGTAAATGTGTTTGGCCCCTTTGTCAAAGATAAAGTAACTGAGTGTGCTTGGAGTTGTTTCTGCATCTTCTACTCTGTTCCATTGATCCTCAGGCATTATTTTTTCATTTATTTGTTTATCTTTTATGTTTGCCAACACCATGCAGTAACCCAACATCAGTCAATGAAATTGAAATATAATTAAAAACTTACCAACAAAGAAAAGCCCAGATCCTGATGGATTCACTGCTAAATTCTACAAGAATTTTAGAGAATATCTAATGCCATTACTCCTCAAACTCTTTAATGAAATTGAAAGGGAAGCAATACTCCCAAGCTCATTCCTGGTACTAAAACCAGAGAAGAACCCAACCAAAAGAAGACTATAGACCAATCTCCCTAGTGAACATAGAGTTTTAAAAATCCTCAATAATATACTGGCAGACAGGATGTAGCAAATCATTAAGAAGATTAGACACGAACCTAAGTCCCTGCCTGTGAGCCAGCCAATGAGCAGACGAAGGAGAGAACACCCCCCCACTCTAACCCCACCCCTGCTCCCATGAGCAACCAGCTGATTTGTAGAAACTGTACTGTTTAACTTTGCAAGTCTAAAGCCAAGCAACTATTTAGAAGACAACAATATGCAATTTAATAACTGTTAGCTGGGTGTGGTGGCCCACGCCTATAATCCCAGTACTTGGGAGGCTGAGGCAGGAGGATCGTTGCAAGTTCAAGACCGGCCTGGGCTGCAAAGTAAGCTCAAGGCCAGCCTGAACTGCATAGCAAGACCCTGTGTCAAAAAGACAAAAAAAAAAAAAAATGTATATATATACACATATATAACTATTATAGATTTCCTACAGTCTTATCTCTGTTTTGATTCATTTTATTGTGTTAGTCCCTCTAAAATTAAATTTTAAAAGTAAGTAGAAGTATTAGTTTAAAAAAAAGAGAAAGGGATTAGACACCATGACCAAGCAGGATTCATCCCAGGGATGCAGGACACATTCAACATATGCAATCAATAAATGTAATATATGATATTAACAGAGCCAAGGACAAAAACCATATGATCATCTCAATAGATGCAGAAAAAGTATTTGACAAAGTCCAGCACTCATTCATGATAAAAAAAAAAAAAACCTACACAAAATTGGAATTGATAGTCTTTTTCTCAATCTGATAAAAGCCATCTACAACAAACCAACAACCAAAACCATACTGAATGGTCAAAAACTGAAAGTTTTCACTGTAAAATTGGGAACAAGACAAGGATGTCCACTATCACCACTCCTATACAGTATAGTTCTGGAAACAAAAGAAAAGGAATAAAGATAGGAAAGGAAAAAGTTACATTATTGCTATTTGCAGATGATATGATTTTCTGCAAAGAAGACCCCAAAAGCCACACCATAGACTTCTACATTTAATAACAAAATTCATACATAGTCAACACTAAAAAATCATTAGCATTACTGTACACAAATAAACTCACTGAGCGAGAAATTAAGCAAACTGTGCCATTCATAATAGCACCAAAAAAATGGAATACTTGGGAGTCAATCTAAACGGAAACAAAAGACCTCTACATTGAAAACTACAATACTCTGAAAGGAGATTGAAGAGGATATCAAAAAATGGAAAGATACACCTTGCTCATGGATAGGAAGAACCAACATTGTGAAAATGGCCATACTCCCAAAATTGTTATAGAGATTTAAAACAGTCTCAATCAAAATACTATTAGCATTCCCCACAGATCTGTAGAAAAAAACCCTAAAATTCATTTGGAACCAAAAGATACCTAGAATAGCAAAAACAATTCTGACCAACAAAGGCAAGACAGGAGATATCACAATCTCTGTCTCTATAATACTTTTTACATCTGATCTATAACTCTAAAACTATTTCCAAATTCAAACATATGAAAGATATTGGGGGGGGATGGGAATTTAGCTCAGCGGCATAAGTGCCTGCCTTGCAAGTGCGCGGTCATGCGTTCTATCCCTGGTACCGATTTAAAAAAAAAAAAAAAGATATGGGAAGGTCCACTGTTTTTAAGACAATAGTGGTAGGTATATACAACTGACTTCCGGGAAGAAACAAATATGTGTTACTAGTGCCTGTCCTTTGATGACTAGCAGCAAATTAGTAGATTTATGTATGTTGGTATAGCAGTTGCCTCCAATTATAAAATTAACAGTAATTATCTCTAATTCTTTAGGCTCAAAGTGCTTTAAAATTCAAATTAGAAAATAATAGTATTTCAAGGTTTTAATTATTCTAATAATCCTTAGTGAGAATAAGGTAATAAACTTTAAAATAAACACTAAATTGAAAACATATTTGTCCACACAATTATTGTTATAAAAACTGATAGACTGACTAGCTCACACATCTTCATAAGGACAGATTTCAAACTATTTGGCTGAATGGCTTTTTGCCCCCAAAATTTATCTAGCTTCTGGATTATGAGAATCATTTTCATTGGCTTAGGCATATCATTATTTTGTGTAAATATTACTTAGTAACTGCTACTGTGATCTGTAGGATAAATTCCCTGACATGCCTTCATGTGTTAGATAGAATTACAGTATAGAGCCAGGTGTGGTGGTGCACACATGTAATCCCAGTACTCAGGAGGTTGAGTCAGGAAGATTACCATGAGTTCCAGGGCAGCGTGGGTTACTAGTGAGTTTAAGGCTGGCCTGAACAAATAGCAAGACCCACTCTTAAAATAAAATAGATTTACAATATAGTACATAACTCCATTTGATTCACAAATCACCACCTGTAACTAAATTAAAGTTTTAAACTTACATTTAAGATGCTTTGTATATAGAAAATCATATAAATATGCTTGTAACAAAATTTGAGCTTAATTTATTAGATTTTAAGCACATCATTATATTTTATTAGCAGGTTTACTCACCTGGAAACCTACTCTACAGGACAAAAATTCCATAGGTTTTTTTTTTTTTTATGCTTCTTAATTCAGTTTTGGTTTTGATCTTTTTCAGGATGTGGTGGATACACACCCTGGCCTTACGTTCCTGAAAGATGCTCCAGAATTCCACTCCCGCTATATCACCACGGTAGGCTGTCTTAGTACAACTCTCTAATGCACCTGTTCATCTTTTGTGTGTTTACATATGCTGCTGAGGACCAAGCCCGGGGCCTTACGTGCAGATGCTCTATAACAGAGCTGCAGCCCCAGCCTGATCTTTATGCCAGAGTTTACTTAGGCTTTAATGATTATTTTAAGTAGACAAAAGGCAGGGTAAAATTGAATTAATGATTTCTTCACTTGTATCCATTTCTCTTCTTCTGTGTGTCCAAGGCTTGAAAGAGATGTCTTGCATAAACAGAAGTAAAGTATTATACTCATTCTGTCTGGACTTAAGAGGTATACTTTTGCTCAGTTACGGATATTGATATCCAGTTGATCTTTAGCATTTTCAAGTAATATTGGAAATAATTTTTAACAGTTTGTCCCAGAAAAAGATGCATATTTAGCACCTCAAAATTTGAAGTGGACTAATGAGAGATAGATGGTATGTAAACAGAACAAATCATGTATGAATCCAGAATACTCACCATCCCCTGCCTTGCAAGGTGTCCTTTCTCTGTGTCCCTGGCACAGTCTTGTTGGCTCCATGACAGGCAGGGCATAACCATGAGTGACAGTGCACCATAGGCCAGCAGTGTCCAGGGAAGCCATCACGTGCTTTCTCTGCCCTCCCTCCCGGATTATCTTTAGGAGCATTACAGACACAAGCCCTAGGAAGCACCCTGCCATTCTGAGGGTACAGCTCTACCATGTTACAAAATAGTACGTTTTTTTATTCTCTTATGAAGCTGTATTCTTTGCTTTTTTCTTGGTTCCCTTTTGTCATTATAAAACTTTGTAAGATTTTGTGTGAGCCAGAAGGTGTCACTGTCATCATTAATCATAACACTATGTAAATTACCTTTACCACAATCACCCTGGCCCAGTCACCTTTATTTCTTGTTTGTATTACTTCAATTTTCTGATATCTTTCTGCTTCCAACCCCATTGCTTTATAGTCTATAGTCATTGCCCAAAGCAAAGTTCTCTTTTAGAAATGTAAGTCAGGTCATGTCATCCTCCACTCAGACCCTTCTGTAGTTTCCCATCTCATTCAGAATAAAAGCCATAGTCCTTGCCAATACTGAGCTCTACCCACCCCATACCTTCACAGTTCTGCTTTCAGAGCCGCCTTCCACTTCCCTCCCATTCCTCCGTTTCTGAGAAGACCAAACCCACTTCTGCCTCAGGTGCTTTGTTCGTCTTCTTCCTCTTCTACAGATCTCCTCCAAGCTGATCCTCTCTCTTAATCCAGATACCTGCTCAGATCTTTCTCGATCACTCTGTATTCTCAATCCCTCTTCTTCCCTCTCTGCTCCCTTCCCCACACACTCAGTTCCCTTGTCCTGCTTTATTTTTCTTCTTTGCTCTTATCAAGTATTTAAATATTTATTTATTCTCCATCTCCTTTTCTATAATAAAGTCCAAGAGGGCAACAACCTTCTATTTTTCACTGTTCTATCCCCAGTACTAGAATAGTGCCTGACACATAATAGATACATTAAATATTTATTGGGTGAATAAGTGAAAATACTCTTGGTGAAGAATTATGTATTAGCTCTGTCGCAAACCCAGAGAGAATTATTATGTCTGGTTACAGGCTGTTCTGTAAACTCAGGGCACCTTAGCAGCATAGTTTAGAATCTTAAAAGTTAGGAAAGATCTTAGAAATAATAAAGTGCAGCAACCTTATATCAATTCAGAAAATGTTCCCTAAGGAAGAATTTCTTATTGGAATTGATTCTTTAAAAAAAAAGTATTAATGAACAGAAAAATGGAACAGAGATGAATTTCCTTTATGTGTTCTTTCTGGTTAGTATTTCAGGCCAACAGTGGCCTCTGGTAACCTAGCAAATGGTCCACAGGAAGTCTTATGAATTTGAAGTGAAAAATCATGAGACTATTTTGTTCACCTTTAAAGAATTTTGCCATGTTAATCATTGAACAATAAAAACCATACCAGCAAATTAATAGAATACAATTATCTCTGCTGTTAGTAGTTTTTACAGAATTTGCATATTGCTGTTTACATTTGTTAAATTTACTTTGTTAATATTATGCTCCTTTATCCCTATTCATGACAGTCAATTCATTTCTCAGAAGTAGTCATTAAATGATAAAGTACTTGATATAAAATAATACAGCAAATCAAAACAGCATCATAAATAGTAAACAAGAATGGGAATATAGAATGTAAATTTATATGTATTAAGTGAATAACTGATATTGTAATAATCTCATGTTAACACCCAAAAAAGAAAAGCACAAATAACAAGTAGAGCAATGAATATTTGGGAGTAGAATTTTATCAGACTGGTTACCTGTATCTCCCCAATGTGTTTTGTTATAAAATTTGATCAAATAATATCTTACAGTCATTAGACTTTGCATTATTTTAGAGTGTAATAAGTTTTCTAGAAGAAATACAAAATAAGGCCCTTCAATATGACATTGACTAGTTTTATTATTAGGCATAAAAGACACCAAACTAATACATTTTCTATCCTGCTCATGAGAAAACAGATAAGATCATACTATTTCTAAGAAACAATGACAAATATCTCAGAAAAGTAAAATCATTTTTATATGTTTTTACTGAATGTTATACTCTCAGTAACATAAAGTGTGAAAGTACACTATATAGGTTAAGCATCCCTAGTCCAAAAATATGAAATCTGAAATATTAAAAAATCTGAACATCCACACTCAAAAAGTTTCAGATTTTGGAGCATTTCAGATTAGGGATACTCAACCAATAAAGTCTATATAGATGTTGCAAAATCTAAGATACTCCAGAATCCGAAACATTTCTGGTATTATGTCTTTAATAAGAGGTACTCAACATGTATTATATTTGCATATAGGAATACTTCAGTTACTTTAAAATTAGAAACCACTGAGATGATGTATGACTCAAATATTATATGTGGTACATGCATAATGAAGAGAAGTTGAACAACTTTTATTCTCTAATTGTATTTGAAAACACTGTGTAATAAGGCAGAGGGGGAGGTTCGTGCCTGTAATCCTAGCAACTTGCAAGGCTTACAAGGCAAGAGGCTCACAAGTTGGAGGTTAGCCAAGGCTTAGACCTTGTCTCTAAATAAAAAACAAAAGCATCTGAGGGGGTAGCTCAGTGATAGAGCACTCCCCTAGCATGGATTTAATCGCCAGTGCTGTGAAATCAAAAACAACCTGTACTGCAGGAAAAGTTTTTGTTTGTTTAGATAGTGTTTTGTCAGTGCTTTTACACTGGAAAGAGAAAATGAACTAAGTAAGTGATTGCCATATTCTTCTCCCTTATTTTTGGAAAGAGTTAACAATTCAGAAGTAAACCTCTTGATAATGAAACTGAAACATCAGAAAATTGTAATGCTTTAGCTTGCAGTTTTGCATGCTGTGCAAAGAGCGCCAATGAATAAAAAGCTTTGCTTGTCCAAACTCTTTTGTATGCCAACTTTCAAGGGGATTGGTACTTGCACAAGTTTTTAAAATAAGCAATGAGATTTAAAATACTTCTGTGTGATATTGGTGCTAGAAGTAAAAATATTTTGTGGCTTCAGATGATGTATTCAGTATGTTGCTTGGTTTTAAGGCTGCATCACCAGGATTTTAATTGTTGGAGAGCACAAAGTCCTTGTCCTAGACACCTATTTTGTAAGATGACAAACTGGTTTGGTTAGAGACTGCTCATCACTAAGAGCTTATTATTAACTTTGTCCTTGAAATTTTTTCCTCTTAACAGAAAAAGATATCACTTTTATTACACACATTTTTAATTTTCCATATTCTACAGAAGATCACAAAGAAATACTTTCCGGAGCCATATTAACCAAAGAATGAGTTAGTATTCCAGTTACCACCCCTTGCCACATGGAAGAATGGGGCTTCTAGTATTTGATAGTGTCTATCTGCACTTAGATAATCTACAGTGTGGACTCCTGGGCCTCCATTTAGTCTCCTTTCAAAATCTGCATGACAGAGCCACTACATACTTCTATTCTTGGCTGCCAGTATTTGTAAGTTAGAGTTTTCCGGTTGAAAGGACGCATAGAAGAAAAAAAACTGACTTGTCTGTCAAACTCACTAGCAGTCTGTTGGTGAAAGACTGTCTGTTTCATTCCTCTCACTGGTAGTAAATAATTATCCTGATTATTATTTATTTCAAGGTTTTCTTGCATTTTAAAAATTGTTATTAATTTTTATTTGCCTACAAATTTTTTTAAAAAATTAAATAACTAGCAGTTACATGTGTTAACCACTAGATGGTAGCCCAACCTAAATAATCTGAAATGCTGACCTACTAATGTGGAAACCGGAAAATAGGCTGATGGAGCCATTGAGTAAGGAGATATAAGCTACAGAAAAATGGAATACAGGTACATCATTTTATAGTATCAAGCAAATAGTTTAGCATAAGATAAAAATAAAGAATACCTGGCTGCTCACATATTTTAAAAGTCCTGTCAGAACAAAAACAGGAGAATAATAAAATAAGCAAAAAATGAATACATATTAAAGTTTCATATTAAGTATAAAACAGTAAATCATGTAAGTAGATAAATATAAAACTTAGGAAGCAGAGTAAGATAAGTTTATATTCAAAATCAAGAAAAAGCACAACGTTGGATATGTATATTGAAATTGACTAACTTGAATTATAATAAATAAGATTCTTTATCTATAGAATTTCTATGCTAAAAATCATCTGTCCTTTTTTATATGAATTGCCAACCTATTGCTGAGAATACTGTGTTGAGTGAGACCATCTCTGGCCTCAGCAACCTTAGGATCTGAGTGAGTGGAGCCTCTAGTAGAGACAGCAGGCACTAGCTAGCCCTGGCTTCCAGTCACTACAAAAATCCTGTCAACTTTTGCCTCAGTACTTGTGAAAAGTAACTATGACTTCATACAAGCCCAATGCTTTGTAGGCTTTCTTGTTTTGAAGCATTTGAGTATAAGGGCACTTCCATTCCATGTTTCTAATTCTGTCCTCTGGTCCAAAACAGAACAAATCAGCTGTTGCTTCTACCTGATAGCCATTCAGGTGACCATCACATCTACATTTTGCTATTATTTTTTTCCTCAGGACTAATCATTGCTACATTAGTAGTACCTGTCACAGTTATTTTTAATATAGTTACCCTTCCCTGTTTTATGTTTCATATCATTTGTATGCCCTCTATCTGTAAATCATAGATAAATACCAATTTATGTGAAACACCAATTTATGTGAAATATTTATTGAGGATTAATATCCATCTACTATTCAAAACTCTGAGTAGAGTTATTCATCTATCAAACCTATCCATATTTCTTTATCGCAAAGATGACACCAAACTCTTGTTACATAAGTGTCCAGATCTCCTTATTTTATCAAACCATTACTGGCCTCATTATACGAAAAGCACCAGATTAGAAAATGACTGGAATGCAAGTCAAGAAAAACCAGCTCTTGACCAGGGGTAGAGTTACATGCATCTAATCTTTCTAGATGCACTCTATAAATCTGAGGCAAGAGGACCCCAAGCTCAAGCCCAACTTGGGCAATTTAGCAAGATCTGTCTCAAAATAAAGGACTGGGACTATTGCTTAGTGCAATGGCACAGTGGGTTCAATCCACAGTACCAGGAAAAATAAGAGACTAGGTCTCTTGCAGTTTGGAGCTGATCACAATCAGGTACCCCAGTGTGGAACAAACCATGGGATGCCGGAGGGAGGCTCAGAGGCAATGGGAGCATCAAAGACAGAGCTCTACCCTAGTACATATTTTGAGGCTGCCTCTGAAGTGTGGTATTTGAGCACCATTCTGAAAGGCCCGGATTAGCACAGACAGCAAGGGTGAGGTGTTGAATCCTGAGCACTGAGCAGCAGAAACTGAACTTTTATCCTGCTGCCAGCCTCCCTCTGTTTTATTGAGAATCACTCTGTTTGCTGAAGAATCTAGAAGCAGAATAGTAGTTTAGTTCCTCATTAAGGCCTACGTTTTAAAAAGATGTATAGTTGTCTTCCCTTGTTTGTTCTTCTTGCATTGATTGCTAAAAAGGCATTATGGGCCCCTGCCTCCAGGATCACACCTTCTGTCATCCTGTAGTTCTCCCCTGCACTGCAGTACACACATCCCCAACCTAGACATATTTGCTTCCTGCCTTCTTTGCATCCTCTCTCTGGTCTTTTCCAGAGTCTCACTTCTACTAAAACCATTAAAACACTAGCCAATAACAGAGATGTTCTTCCCCAGATAAAGGTGAGGGTATAAATTATCCCAAATGAATTAAAACTTCATACAATCTGGAAGACCAGAAGTCTTCAAAACTATAATAAATAAGGTTTTAATAACCAGAATAATGTCTTCGTGAATCATGGAAGCCATCCTTCTGACCCTCTGATCAATCACTAAGCCAACCCAGCAGATGTTTCTCTCTGTTTTCCCTCCCTAAACATCCAGCCCAATAAACCTGAATCAAGCATCACTGTGTAAGTGAAAGGAAACAAAAGAAGTGTTTGAGAAGCTGGGAAATGAAAATTTGAGAGAGAGATTTTTTTTTCTTTCTCAGAAGCATAGCTACAGATTCATAATATATAAATGTAGATGTACAATGTTTTTTTTTAAACTGGAAATTACATTTGAAATCAAAAAGTTAAAACTGTTCCAAATGTATCATAAGGTAACCTTTGATAAAGTAATAGAGATCATTAACTTTTTTTTTTCTTTTTGGAACTAGGTTATTCAGAGAGTATTCTACACAGTCAACAGATCTTGGAGTGGAAAAATTACTTCTACAGAGATAAGAAAAAGCAACTTTTTGCAAGTATGCCTCTCATATAAAAATATAAAAAGCAATTTAGTCTTTTATTTCATTTATCAAATATTTGAGTGCTTACCCTATGCAAAGCATTGTCACTGCTTTGTCAGTTATGCATTTGTCAGATACCCCTAATGAGACTCCAGATATGGAGGGGAAGGAGGGGGACAAGGAATCTCTCCTGGAGGGCATACACTGTAGAGGAAAAGAAATAAGTATACAGACAGCCACACCAGACTTGATGAATTCCGCAGATGTATGTAAAAGGTGCAGAGGAGGCCTCAACGAAAGGACAGGTATGATTTTGACCTGGGAGAACATCAGGAGTTTACCAAGATTTTTTTTTAATTAATAGAGCATTCCAGATAAAAGAAGTAGCATAAGCAATAGCAGGAAACATGAAAGCATTATGTCCAAGAACTGCCAAATGAATTTAAGTGGCCAAAAGCCCTGGGAGAGTGACCAGAAATAGGTCAGGAGGGTGGTTTGGGACCAGGTTGGGAATAGCCTTGCAAAATAAATGGAAGAATACGCTTCTACTGCTGGAGAAGAGTACTAAAAAAAAAAATTTTTAAGAAAGAATGCATTTCATTTAATTATGTATTTTATCAAATGAGAGGGAAAGTACTGACCATTAATAGGAGCTTTTTACTGATATAATCTTCATGTCTGGTTGTTTAAGCATCTCTAAACCATAAGAGGTGGAGTTGTTCACACTTGAAAGGAAAAGAAATGTTTTCTTTTAAATGAAGTTTGGGCTAATAAAACAACCTTATTACTCTTTATTTTTTCCTGTCTTCATTGGAGACAGGCAAGGTAATGAAGACTTAGCAAAATTAGCAGTCCATGGTGGAGACACAAACATTTTGTTACTCTAAAATGAACAGTCATCACCACAGTCATTATTGATGTTTATTGAACACCTCTGCATAGGCACTTGGTATTATGGGCTGGATTAACATGGCAGTAATTCCCTAACAGCTCAAGAATAATAATAATCCCTCATGTTCCTGAAACACATTTTCATTTGTAGTTTTTGAATCATTATTGTAATCAGTTTGTTTTTACTAATGATAAAAGTTTAGGCTGACATATAGTTCAGTGTCTTCTATAAGAGCATACAGCAAGAGGATGGCTGAACTTGAGGTAGATCTCAAATGTTCTCTTCCTAAAGAATGATTTGTTTTCTCTTTCCCTGTCCTTCCCTGCATCTCTCCTTAGTATCTCTCTTATTATATAAACAAATACTCATAAAACATTCAAATAATGTGAGGTATGCAAAGTAGTAAATAAGCAGAAGTGGCTATTTATTTCTTCAACCTGCCATTTCACTGTCTTTTGCAAAGGAAACCCATATTATCTGTAGTTGTATTCCCTGGTAAATGCATACATGTAATATATAGTTTGCTGTTTTGTTTTTTGGTATGGCTGATATTTCAAGGGGATTTTTTAAATTTTATTTAAAGAGGGAGGAGCAAAACAAAAAATACAGAATTTCAAAAAATAAACAGTAAGAAATCACTATTTGATACATTACATATTGTCTTCTTGGATATAGTTGTTCAAGTTACAAAATTAAAACATACAAAGTAGACATTCAAACAGTGAGGCTGAAAATAGTTCTGTTCACTGATCCAACAAAAACTTAGTAACATAGTTATCAATCCTACACACCTAAGTATACATATAGTTATCCCCTTTGGAGCACTTTCTTTTCCTCCTCTTGCTTTTTTTTTAATTTTTTTATTTAAAGAAAAAATTTTGAAACAGAAACAGGGTAGAAACGATACAAAATCTCAAAAACAAAAATAGTAACCAGTAAGAAATCACTAGTTAATAATTACATACTTTCCTCTTAGATGCAGTTGTTCAAGTTACAAAAGTAAAGTCCACAAAGTGGACATCCAAACAGTGAGACTGCAGTCAGTTTTGCTCATCCATCCAACTAAAACTTTACCAACATGGTTATTAATTCCACACACTCAAACATACATGCAGTTATATCCTTTGGAATACTCTCTTTTCCTTTTTTTTCTTTACAATAACTATAATCCATTCTCATAAACTACTTAGAAGTTCTACACATGTATAAGTCTCTACACATATACCTAGCCTGTCTATATTAGAGGGAGAAACAAATCAAAACAAGTCAGCAATACAAATTCCTAGAGAAACACGAAATGAAAAGAACATACAAAAACACAACATTAGGTGATCTACGGTAGTCACTATG
>PVLA01018458.1:0-14498 GCA_004027455.1 Hydrochoerus hydrochaeris | reverse complement strand
CCAGTCTGTGAGTGAATCTGAATCCGCTTTATTTTTTAGAAGCTGGAATATATATATGCTAACCTTGGCAGCAACCCCCAGCCCCAAGCAGGAAGCGCCCCAGGCTTAGGTCCAGGCAGGGATAATCCTAAACAATAGGTTTTAAACTCAACCCCAAGCAGGAAGGCTCAGTAGGTGTTAATTAACTCTTTTCACCTTTGTAACATCTCAATCTTGTTACTTAGTTAGCTTGGGAAATGTAAGCCGAGGCACCTGGATGCCTGCAGGAGGAAGAGATGTGTGAGGCTATTATGCCACTCCCTACATTGTTTCCTTTATCACTTATGGGAGTATGGCAGTTCCTGTGAGAACAGCGCCTGTCTTAGGTCAAGGACTCTTCATATGAACCCAACCAGGCCTTACCCGTCAGGGGCCTGCAGGACAGCAATTGGTCCTGTGCCTGTCTTAGGCAGCTGGTGGCGTAACATATGTGTCCTAGTTGCCCGTCTTTGGCTGCCTGTCCAGTGTCTCAGGGCAGTTGTCTCACAGGAACCCCGCAAATCCTCCTCCATGAGCTCTCCCATTTAAAGCCTCTGTATAAACTCTCTCATACTACTCACAGAAGGTAAAATTTCACAACCAGACCTCACAAAGGGGTTATCTAGAGGGCATCCAGCAACCCCCCTGGAGTCTCCACCCTCGACTTCATATTGAGCATTACATAAAACATACACATGTGAACTACACAAATTACAATTATCAGTACAAAACATTTCAAGATCCCCGTGCCCAATTCCTACATGCGGCGTCCTTTTCCTGGAGAAGCAATTGTCACAAGGCGTGGATGGACTAGGACGCGGCATGGACAGAAAAGGGCGCCGCAATTCATTATTTTGAAGTCTCATAAAGGGAAAGAATCACACCCTTATCCTGTCTTTTCTATATGAACTGCATTACTGGATAACCAAATAATAGAGATAATGGGAAGTGTTTATCAGTTCCCCAATTTGAAAAAAAGAATATCTATGTTACAGCCTCAGTGAATTTAAAAGATATAAATATTACTATAAGTAGATACTAATAACATGAAAAGATAATCAGACATTCAATACTTCCTGATGCCTTGACAGACACTAATCACTTGGCAACAGCTCCATAAGCCAGATATGGCAGTGCACACCTGTAATCCTAGAACACTGGGAGGCTGAGGCAGGAGAGTCAAAAAGTTGGGTACAATCGGCATAGTTTACCCACTTAGCAAGACCACATCATTTAGCTCAATGTAAAGGCCTTGAGTTCAATCTCCAGTACTGTGAGAGAAAAAGAGAGAGAGACAGAGAGACAGAGAGACAAAGGGAGACCAAACACTGTGTTACTCTTTAGTTTGTTGCTGTTCTTTATATATTATTATTATTATATTTAGTGGTACTGGAGATTGAACCCAGGGCCTTCAGTAAGCTATATTCCCAGCCCTTTTTATTTCTTAAATTTTATTTTATTTATTTACTTTGCACTTACATTGAGCCCTTTTATTTTGAAACAGTCTTGTTAAATTACTAAATTACCCATGGGATTGAATTTATGATCCTCCTTCCTCAGCCTCCCATGGTGCTAGGATTGTAGTTATGTGTCCCTATACCCAGCTAACTCTCTAGTTTTGGCAGATATTTTGGAAAGGAATGGAAATTGAGTCTGACACATGCTTTGGATTTAGCAGCCCAATTTCAAGAAACACAGGGAACAGAAGAATGCTCTAAATGACCACAGTTGTATAACCAGTGAAATTCAGACCATGGGCCTAATAAGGGTAGGGTAGAATCTATAGGTTTAAAGGAAGGTTCAGAATGCAGAACATTTTTGGCCCCAGCATGGATCCAGCCACCACTGGAGAGGCTTCCCACCAGTAACCAGCTCAGGTCTAGGAGGCAGCAGCCAGCCCTACCCCCATGAGCATACTAGCCACCATCACTGATGCTTCCCACTGCTGGTAGCCAGTGCAGACTGGGAAAAGCAGCAGCTAGCCCTACATCAGCACACCCAATGGCCACCATCGGACACCAGTAGCCAGCCCTGGTCAGGAGAACCAAACAGCATGCTTCAGAGAAATTGTAGTCACCATGGGAAGTACCTGGGATCCCACTACCCACTTGTCTGGAAGAACCCAGGAAAACGTCAAGACAAAGAAACATAAGGCAGTCTCTGGCCTCCAATCCAAGCTAAGCAAGTCCAGGAGATGTAAACACAGAAGAGATCAGGTGTTGCACACCTGAAGTTTCTGAAGTGATGGCAACTGTAGTAAAGAAACAACTTCATGAGGCTATAAAAGAAATTAGAATAGAAATACTATCTCAGGTAAAAGAAGAAATGAAAAACATAATAAAAGAACTGCTAAACACCTCTAAAGAAAACATAGATTAAAAAAAAATAAAGGAGCATAGGAAAACGAGGGAAACCTTAAATGAACAATATAAAAAAGATTTAGAATACATGAAACAGATTCAAAGAGATAGCCAGGAAATTAAAAACTCCAACAAAAGCTGGAAAAACTGATTGAAAGAAACTGAAGATAGACTTTCAGACCTTGAAGACAGGATTGCAGCTTGCAATTGTGAAAGGAAAGATCTTTTAAAAATAAGAAGGAATCAGGAAATAACAATTCAATGGCTGCAAGATGACACAAAGAAAAAACTTAAAAATAATACATGTCAATGGAAAAAGCAGGGGTCAACACAAAGGACATAAAAACTCTATTTACAGAAGTAGTAGCAGAACACTTACCAAGCATGGGAAAAGGACGTGACACTCAGATAAGAACTCCAACTAGCATAACCAAAATAAATCTCCACTCAGACATATGATAATCAAGATCCCCGAAATTCAGCACAAGAACAGAATATTAAAAGCTGTTTTAAAAAAGAAACATCACCTACAAAGGAAAAACCATCAGAATCATGACAGACTTCTCAACATAAACCATCAAGTCAAGAATAAGTTGGAACGAAGTATTTCAAATCTTGAAAGACAACAACTTCCAACACAAATTGATGTATCCTGCAAAACTATCTTTCAAAATTAATGGAGAAACAAGATACTTCTGTGACAAACAACAGCTGAAGGAATTCATGACCACCAAACCAACCCTACAAAGAATACTGAAGGATATTCTAGAGAGAGAGAAAAAGGACTACGGTAACGGAATGGCAGCAGAGGGGGATCACCGAGCAGGGCAGACAATTGGAGAGGAAAATTAGGCAGCTAACAGCAGAAACATAGCAAGGCAGAGATGAGCCAGTGCATGTTGGCCATAACCATTAATGTAGACGGCCTCGATTCACCAATAAAAAGAAACAAGGGCAGAGTGGATTGGGAGATAGGATCCATCAATATGCTTTATACAAGAAACGTATTTAACTCAAAAGAAAACTTATAGACTAAAAGTCAGAGAACAATGGTCTATGTGACAGGGAACCAGAAAAAAGTAGGGATAGCTTTCCCATCAACTGCAGAATGGATAAGAAAGATATGGCATTTTATACAATGGAAAGCCACTCAGCTACAAAAGAAAGTTAACTTTGAAGGTCTTATAGGTAGATGGATCCAACTTGAGATCTTGTTCATGGGTGAAATGACGTAGAGGCACATGGGTGAACATCATGTTGTCTCCCTAGTATAAAAAACTAAAGTGGGATCCAAAATGCACCTTAGATATTGTGAAAGTGGAAGGGAGGACATGTCTAAAAAGGGAAGGCAGAGGCCATTGTTAATCTGTTATCCTGTTTTGAAACCCTGTATTCTCTTATTGTTCTGTTTAGTTTGGTTTTATTCTGTTTCACTTTGTTTGATTTTGTTATATTTGATTGCATGGACAGCTATTTCAAAGATAACAAAATATATTATGGTAGCCATTACTGATTTCCTATTATCTTGTTTTGAAGTCCTACATTGCTTTCATTGTTTTGTTTGGATTGATTTTATTCTACTTTATTTTGTTTGATTTTATTATGTCTGATGGTATAGGCAGCTACTTTGAAAATAACAAGAGGCATTATGGTAGCCACTGTTATTTTCCTATTATCTTGTTTTTAAGTCCTGTATTGCTTTATTGTTTTGGTTTGATTGGTTTTATTCTGCTCTGTTTTGTTTAATTTTATTATGCCTGATGGTATGGGCAGTTATTTTGAAGATAACAAGAGGCATTAGGGTCGCCATTATTGATTTCCTTTTGTCGTGTTTTGAAGTCCTGTACCATGTTCATTGTTTTGTTTTGATTGACTCTGTTCTGTTTTATTTTGTTTGGTTTTGTTCTCTTCAAAACAAAACAAACAAAAAAAGAATGCAGAATATTGTTTAACAATCAGATTGTAATTTCTAGGGATGCACATTTGAATGACAATCATTATGAAAGTACAAGAGTCCTGACTATAGAAGTCAGGACCACGATTACTTATGGAAAAGAGAGCTGTGAGTTCAACATGAACACCTACCGGGAAGTAGATTCCAGAGTGAGAGGAAAAGTTCCATTTACTTCCTCCTTCCCTCTCTCCCTTCTTCTCTCTCTCCTTTCCTTTCATTTTTTCTTCCTTCCCTCCCTCCCTCACCTTTTCTGTGCTGAGGATCAACCATAGCCTCACTCATCTACATGTGCATTCTTCCACAGCATTATACTCCTAGCCATTTCTTGATCTTAGATTATTATAAGGATTTTTGCATTATAAACATTCATTAAATTACACATTTTAAGTAATTTTTATATATTTTTGTTTTATTTTTCAATAGAAACATTTTTAAAGTTAAGAGTCAGAGGAAGCCATGTGGGTCCCAGGAGGAGAAACAAGAAGCCAATTCACCTTTCCTGTGAGCCAACCAGTGCATGGGGCTGGGAGACAAGAACATGCTCCTCCCTCCATTAAGCAACTGGCTGATTTGGAGGAATGCAGGCTGAGCTGTTAGCAACTGAGGTACAGAAAACAACTTAACCCTTGTACTGTTTGATTGACTTCGCAGGCCTAGAGTTGGTATTCTTAGTATCTATAGAGAGGATAACAATATGCACTATAGCAACCATAGGGGATTTCCTGTATTGTTTTTGAAATTCAATATTGTTTTGTTTTATTCATTGTTCTGTTTTGATTGGTTTTATTCTGTTCTGTTTTGTTAATTTTATTATGTCTGATGGTATGGGTAGCAATTTTGAAGATAAGAAGGGGCATTATGTTAGCCATTGTTGATTTCCTACTATCCTGTTTGAAGTCCTATATCACTTTTGTTGTTTTTTTTCTTTGATTGGCTTTATTCTGTTTTATTTTGCTTGGTTTTATTCTCCTTATTTTATTTTTGTACCAAGGATCAAACTCACAAACTCACACTTACCAGGCAAGCACTTGAACCAGAGCTAAATCCCTGGCCCTGGTTTTATTCTCTTTAAAATAAAATTTTAAAAAATAAATCTAAGATTTGAAGTTTTTAAAAAATATTTTTATTCATTTTTTAAAAACTTATAAATAAACCAGACATGGTGGTGTACAGCTGTAATCCCAGCAGTCGGGAGGCTGAGTCAGGAAGATCTCTGTGAGTTTGAGGCCAGTCTGGGCTACAAAAGGAGTGCAAGGCCAGCCAGAACCGCATAGTGAGACCTTGCCTCAGGAAGGCAAAAAAATTTTTACAAACAAAACTCTTTTCAGAAATATATAGTGATATAATCATCACTACAATGAAGATGCAGAACCATTCCACCCCCAAAATATTCCCTTGTGTGTCTGTGTATTCCCCCAGTACTGGAGATTGAACCTATGGCCTTTGTACTGACCTATACCCATCCTCAGGACTTTTTATCTTTTATTTTGAGACAAGGTGTTGGTAAATAAATAAGTCACCCAGGTTGTGCTCCAACTTGCCATCCACTCTGCCTTCCAGAGTGCTGGGATGAGGGATGCATGCCCTCATGCATCTTGTGCTCTTTTGTAGTCAACCTCAAATCCTGGCAATTTACCATGCTAACTTCTATTTCTGTATTTTTACTTTTGTAGAATATCGTATAAATTGAATCACAATATGTAGGCTTTTGAATCTGGTTCCTTCACCTAGCATCATGCTTTGATATTTACCTACAAGTTCATTTTTATTGCTAAGTAGTATTCTTTCTGTGATTGTACCTCAGTTTATTTATTCAATTACGAGAATGACATTTGAGTCATTTCTCAGTTTTTTTTTGTAATTCTGAATAAAAGGGCTATAAATATTTGTGTACAGGTTTTTGTGTGAAAATAAGATTGAGTTTCACTTGGATAAATACCTTGAAATGATATTGCTGGCTCAAAGTTAAGTATATGTTTAACTTTATAAGAAATTGTCAAACTATATTCCCTGGTGGCCTCAGCCTCCTATCCACAGTTTAGAATGGCTTTTAAAATGACAATACTAAGTGCTGGTGGAAATGCAGAATAGCTAGAACTGTCATATATTATCTGAAAGGATGCAAAGTGGTATGGCCACCATTCCTTTATCCATTCATTTGTTGATGGACATACAGGCCACTTCCAAGATTTAGCTAATATGATTTGGAAGTTGTGCTACTATAAACACAGACATGCATATATCACTGTAATATGATTTCTAACTCTTTTGGGAAGATACTCAGAAGGGAAATAGCTGGCTTGAATGAAACTTCTAGTTTCTGTTTGTTGAGGAATCTTCAAACTGATTTTCATGTTGTTTACACTAGTTTATATCCCCACCAACAATATAGGAAGGAACAAAGGTTAGAAGAAAGGTCAAGCCCATCTGACCTGATAAAGATGGGGCACTTAAAAATTTATCACTACCAACAAAAAACAAGAATAAATTTTCTGTGGAGAATAATTCAGAATAATCCATCATTCAGAGTCATGATTTTCATACACAATGTATGGATTTCAATTTTTAAAATAAAATCAGTAATGATAGGAAATGACTGAAAATCAAGACAAAGTGAGGCCATGGAAATAAACATACAGGTAATAGACATCTTGAGATTTTAGTCACATATTTTTTAAAGTACTGTGGCTAGTATGTTTATCAGATTAAATGAGAAGATGGAGAATTTCACCAGAGAATTAGAATTTTTTAAAAAAGGAATTCAGCTGAGTAGGGTGGTACACACCTGTAATCTCAACACTCTAGGGGGCTACAACAGCAGGATGGCAGGTTTGAGCCTAACTTGTGCAATTTAGTGAGACCCTGTCTCAAAACTGAAAAAAATTTTTTCTTCCCAAAAAGATGGCAATATAGTTCAGTGAAAAGATCCTGGGTTTGATCCTCAGTACAAAAGAAAAAAAATATAAATCCTAGGAAGGTATTATGGTTTCTGTCTGGATGTCCCCTCAAAGCCTTAGGCAGTCTTAGGGTCCAAACTTTTCAAAGACAGCCTTTTAAACCTAGACCCCTTGTTTTCATGCCTTCATTTCAGGAAATAAAGTTACAGTGTTTCCAGTTTGACTCAGTAGGGTCCAAGGTCCTCATTTTGTAAACAACCTCAGCCTGTGCAAGAGGAGGATATAGAGATGGTGTGAGGGTAAAAGACTCATCCTAGGGCAAGTATACTGCATACAATATCAGGGAGAAAAAAAGGTCTGCTTTCCTTCACCCTTTTGCTCTTGGTGCTTTTGCTGTCTTCTTCCATCTTAAACTGTTGTCCCTGTGCCATGCCACCCTGCCTTAGAGCCAGCTAATTATGGACTGAAACCTCCACAAAATGTGAGCTAAATAAACCTTTCCTTCCTTAATTTTGGGTATTTTTTTCTCTGCAATGAGAGAAAAGTAACTAATACAGAGTTTGGTAGCAGTAATGGGATCATTGCTGTGATGTTACTTTGACTATGTGGTTTAAACGCCTTTGGGAATGGCTTGTGGGAAGAATTTGGAAAGGTTTTGAGATGTCACCTGAAAGAGTAATGCTTCAATACCTTAGGCTGTTCTGTAGGAGAGCTACTGGTCAGAGCTCAGAAGATCAGAAGGCTGATAGAAATCCTTCTAGTAAAGACCAAGTATAGGAGGTTTCTGCTGTGATGGATTGCACTGGATGTTAAACTCCACATGATGTATGTTATGGCTCGGCAGAAAGTTTTTCTGCATTTTTCTTGTGTCCAGAGGCTTCATCTGAGACTAACATTAAGGACAGTGGACTAACTGACAGAACAAATTTCAGGCAGTTAAATGTTGAGGTAGAGGCATGTTTGCTGATTGGAACTTTTAACCAGATTTTTGTTGAGCATCAAGAGCCAACAGAATGATTTAAAATGTTGTGAGTTTGACCAGAAGGGAATCTCCAGTAAAGCTGTGGACTGCAAAGACAGAGCAGAGATCTTGATTGCTAAGAAGGAACAGGAGGATACACAACATAGCCTGAGGGCATCACAAGAAGAAGCAAGTCTACACCTTTTCAGTTTCCAAATTGCAAAAGTGTAAAACTGCTCTGAGAAGAAGCCAAGAGCACCATGTTCCACAATGGTGGCAACACAGAAAATTTGTTCCTCAGAATTGGATTCAGAGTGCCCAGCTATCCAGGCACTGGACCCCTATAGTCAAGAGAGAGGAAAACCTAATCACTGCTCCAGCTGGCAGAAAATCTGGGCATCATCCACATGATTCTGGCTTTAGGTTCATGCAGAATACATGAGGATTTTGAGGAAGATCCAGACACAAACCATAATATTTAGTCCCTGGACCCTCAAAGACTCATGTACATCCCTTTATACAAAAGGTATTTAGTTCATCAGCAATAGTTGCCAAAGTCCTAACAGTTTCAACATTGCTAAAAAGTCCAAGTTCCAAATCACCTCTGAGATGTAAAGCAAACTCCTAGCTGTGTACTCTTGTACAAATAAAAAGTTAAACACTTCGAACATTTGATGGCATAAAGTAAACATTTCTCTTCCAAAAGTTACAAACAGGGGAATACAAAGGAATGGGACCAAATCAAGTCTATAATCCATCAGGGTAAACATCAAGTCCTGTATTTTCATGTGCAACATCTGAGGAAATCTGTGGCAAGTTATGAGCTCCAAAGGGCTTGGGTGGCTCCATCTCTACAGCACTTTTGGATGGTTTCATGGCTTCTCTCTTGAGCTGACTTTGCTCCCTTCTTGCAGATTTCCTCAGATAATCCACATTCCTGGTTTTTCCAAACTTTGGGGTCTCTATTGCACCTTTGGCTTCATCTTCACAGTTTCACACATTGCCCACTCAAGGGCACACTACCTAGCCTCCCAGGCCTTCTGAAATGGGATATTATGAAAGATCTTACATGATTGTGGAGAAAGAGTGGGATCAAAGACACAGCAGGAAACATGTTTGAAGGAACATTTACTAAGAATTTCCCCAAACTAGCAGAAGCCATTAGACCACAAATTCAAAAGCTCTGTGAATCTGAAACAGATTAAATACAAAGAAATCTGCATCTATTAAAACCACTGATAACTAAATATAGATATAAAAATGTTAAAATTGGCTCAAGTAAAAAAAGGCACTTATCAAGCAACAATAACAGTGATTGCTAACTTTTCCATCAGAAAGGATGGAAACCAGAAGATAATGGAATGGTATCTTTAAAGAGTAGAAAAAATATTTCAAACTTAGAATTCCTATATAGAAAAATGACAGTGACATATAAAAGAGTTCTATGCCTTCAAAAGTGAAGGTAAAGTAGGGACATTTTCATAAAAATACAAACCTAAACTATTTGTTGGTGGTAAAAGAAGCAATAAAAGAAAAGTTTTGCATAGAAATAAAAAGAATACCAAGTGGAAATACAGAAATTCTGAAAAGAATAAAGAGCACCAGAAAACAGACTTCTAAATTAGTGCTGATTATTTAAAACAAAAATAATAATGATGTGGTGTTAAAAAATGGTCTTCATGTGTTCTTTCATTGGTTAGATTGAACACACATCATTGTCCAAATACACATAGACATTATTGCTTCTGTGCTTTTAGTCTCTCCTTTCCCCATCATTTGAGGCCAAGTTCACATCATAATACTTTCAGGAAGAGGTCATTGGCTACACTCTCACGTGTATCTCGTCTTCTACCTTTCTAATTCACACCATCTTGTCCAGGACACTTGCCTAGGACTAAAACTGAGACAACTTGTTTTTCTGTTTTTGTTTCATTTTGTGTGCCTTGGTTTCACAAATAGAAAGTAAATTTAATGTTCTTTTAGTCCTATATAATATGAATGATTGTAGAATAATTGTTGAAGAATAAGTTGGTAATAAACGGTGACTTTGTTTTCTAGGACAGAGTATTCTGTCCATTAGTTAGTCAGTTGTTGTCCTGAGATCTGATAAAGAAAACTACTATAAATATATGCAAGAAAAGCTTCATTAAATTTGTTGGGGAAAGATCCATGAAGGACAGATTAGATGCTCACATTGCATCTTTAACTTTTTGAAATGTATCTGATGCTTGTTTAATAAAACCTTTTTTGCTATCACCATCAAATATTTAATGTGAGTTGAATTTTATCAAAAGTGTGATATTTATGACATTGTAACATAAGTCATTGTATTATTCCCAGATGCTAAAGAAATAAAAGTTATAGCCATTGACTTGTCCAGGGAATGTAAGATCTAAACAAAGACTAAAACCTACACAAATAAAACAACTTGGGTTGAAATTCAAAGAAATATTTTAGTAACTACAAGAATATAAGACACAGATAGACTACAATGGCAATAGATAAGGAAACTAAAAAAAAAATCACATAACATACGATTATCAGGGAAGATATCTTGGAAGAAGTAAGTTCTGGTTTTGAAGGTTAGATGGAAATATGTGGAAGAGAAAGAACATAGATCTTTATAACCAGGAAGGAATATAATCAAACAAAACACAAAGGAAAATAATAAGTAATATTCAGGCAAAGCAGGCTTGAGGAACTGAGGGTATATTCAAGGTCAGAGAGAGACAGGGAAAGACTTGATAGGATGTGTTTATTTTTGAAACAATGTGGAATTGTTTTGTTTTGTTTTGAGACAGGGTCTATGTAGTGCAGGCTGGCCTTGAACTCACTTTTGTATGCCAGGCTGGCCTCAAACTTGCAGTAAACCTCCTACCTCAGCTTCCTGAGGGTCGGGATTACAGGTATGTGCCACCATGCCTGGCCCTCTTTCTTTTTTCAGGAGAACTGCCAACAGCCCAGTCAAACCCCTTGGTTGATACAATGATGATCCCAGCTTCCTAGGTGATTTTTAATAATTTCTGCCATATGAGTGTAATGGGAAAAACATACTGCAAAATGAATTACTTTTGAAATGTACTGCATGCTGACATTTGGGAAATTAAATCCTGAATACAATGCATCATGATTATTTGAGGTGCCTTCCTACTATGAAAAAATAAATTCAGTCCAACAATTCAAGAAAAAAATACTGCATACTAAATTAATTTAAAGTTCTCTCCTTTGGCAAGATATTGCTCAGGTCTTTTGATTACTACAGTAAGTCACTGACTTACAAATGAGTTCCATTCCAGGAGAACATTCATGGATTCATTTGTAAGTCTGACAAAGTGAGTCTTCTGTACCTTTGATGCAAATATACAATGTATACTGCTTTGCCCTTCCCAGAAGTCCCCTCCACGTCACCACCACTTTTCCTCTTGCCTCTGGACATCCTGGGCTGTGATTGAACACTGTACAACTGCACATCATTGCACTGTATAGTAAGCATGCAGCAGCGTAGCTGTGACAGTGTCCGGCAGGCACGTGAGCTACTTCTGTGATTTGTTCACATCCACTCCTATCCGTGAAAGTTCACGACTCAAATGTTCATAAATTGAGAACTTACTGTATTTAGACAAATGACCACAGGCAGAGACTATTCCTTGGCTATGAAATCTACATGCATATAAGGAGTCCAGAGATGGCCTCAAACATATTAGCCTTGTGTATGAAATCATTTGGTTGTATCCAGTCTTATGAACCCACTGCTTCATTGCTACAGATGCCCCTACTTACCTGGCTTCCTTTTGAAGAACAAAAGACTTCACTTCTCCATTTTCACTCAGTAAATCCCTCTTGGACCATCTCATTTTGAGTGTACATTTGCTTTGGGCTTCCTCTTCTTGTGTAAGTTTTTGTGTTGGTGCACTGCTGCGATGAACAACTAGGCTGAACAACAGTAAGCTCAGTAGTCCTGACAAATGTTGCTTTTTCCAGCCAAGGCCTTCTTTGTTTACCTAACACGTCCAATCTGTGTGCTAAACAGAGCAGTGTGAGAAGAGGAAGGGAAGATGGACATGGAGATAATGAGATCTCATATGAAGATGACAGAGTGAGTTTGGGAATTAACTGGGAATGCTAAAAAGGAAGAAGGACATGAAAGGGCCAGTAACTTCCACAAAAATCAGACCAATCAGATTGGTGTTTTGCTCATTAAATTATCTAAGCATGCAAATAACCATGCCTTTATACATAAGAATATCTGGTTTCATATATAACAATAGTTCTTGTTCTTGATTTTGGAGTCAAGAGACCTGAGTTGTGCCATTACTGCTTACTAGATTAATGATCTTGGTTAAGTTATTTAACTTTTCTGAGACTGCTTATTTGTAAAATGAGAACATGAATAATAGGATTACTATGAGGATAAAAAAATAATACTTGAAATAAAGCTCGTGTGATGCTCAGATTACAGCAAGCACAAAGCAAAAGTTAGCTTTTATTATTTTTGAAATTTATGTAATTTCTCTACAGCAAATTGGTATATATTCACTAGAAGGAATGCCTAATTAAAAGAATCTTATACTGAGTCCTTTTTTTTATTTAAAGAGAAAAAAAAGCATGTAAAGGGTAGAGATAGTACAGAATTTCAGAAAAAAGATAAACAATAAGAAATCACTGGTTGATAAATTATATATTGTCCTCCCAGAAATAGTTGTTCAAGTTACAAAATTAAAGCATACAAAGTAGTCAAACAGTGAGAGTGTAAACAGCTATGCATACATGAGTCTCTACATGTATTTCTCTTCTTTCTGTATTAGAAGGAAAAACAAAACTTAGCAAGACAAAACAAAACAAATTCCTATAAAAACATGAAACCAAAAAATCATATAAAACCACAGTACAAGGTGATCTACAATGATTGCTGTGTTGTTTCTTATTATCTTCAATAGACTTGCCTATATCATCAGGCATAAATGAATATAGCAGTATAATTGAATATAGCAGTACATAACAATATTAGTAAAAATAAAACATTGTAGATAGTATAAAACTTCAAAGGCAGGTAATAATCAAACCAGAGTGGATATTCTAGTAAGTCGTGTCATCTTAAGTGCAGTTGCCTATACTCTCAGACTTGATACTATCAATCATAACAGCTTTGAATAAAATCTAACAATACAAAACAGCAACCCAACAAACCAGATTCAATTACAATCAGTCATGGTAAAACAGTGTAGGTTTTACAGAGCTTTAGATTGACTTAATAGGAAGTTAAGGATGATTACCGTACTATATCCTGTTATTTTCAGGATTACTGTTTGTGTCCTCAAATCTAGTACAGGTAGAATGACTGGAATAGAATATAATACATCTAAGCAGAATGGTGTGAGTAATGTGGGTTTTAAATCCTGGTGCACTATTAACAATATAGTGTATCAAGGCCATCTATGTTAAGAGATTCTAGCCATCCTTCTCTGCCTCATATCTGCTATGCTATTTTTCTGCCTGTTTGTCTAGTTTTCTCCTTCATTCTACTGCCTGCCCCACTCATTGAGGCCTTTCTGTCACTGTTCCTAAAATCCTGGTATTTTTTTTCCTCTCTCTCTAGAATGTCCTTCAATATTCTCTGTAGGATTGGATTGGTGGTCACAAACTCGCCCAGTTCCTCTTTATCATGGAACCATCTTGTTTCTCCATTAATTTCTAGTGACAGTTTTGCAGGGTACATCAATCTGGGCTGGAGTCTTTCAGGGCTTGGAATATTTTACTCCAAGCTCTTCTTGATCTGAAGGTCTGTGTCTAGAAGTCAGCCGTGATCCTGATGAGCTTACCTTTATAGGTAATTGTTTTTTTCTCTGATGGCTTTTAATATTCTGTTTTTATATTGAATTTCTGGTATCTTGATTATTATATGTCTGGGTGTAGCTCTGTTTTGGTTGTAGGTGGCTGGGATTCTGTATGCTTCACATAATGGAATGTCATTTTCTTTTCCCATGCTTGGGAAGTTTTCCTTAATTATTTCTGTGAATAGCCTTTGTAATTCACCTGTATGTATTCCTGCTTCTTCGTTCACATTCCTTATTCTTAAATTGTAGATTCTCTTGTCATCTTCTGGCCTTTATATTGTTACTGCCTGTTTCCTTGTTATTTTTAAGAGATCTTTCCTTTCATGATCACACATTGCAAACTTGTCTTCAAGTTTTGATAGTCTATCCTTAGTTTCTTTTAAGGAGTTTTGCCAGCTTTCAATGGAGTTTTTAATTTCCTGGTAGTCTCTTTGAATCTGCTTCATGTATTCTATATTTTCTTTATATTCTTTA
>PVLA01018457.1:0-14499 GCA_004027455.1 Hydrochoerus hydrochaeris | reverse complement strand
GCATTTGCAGTACCTGATATTTACATCCCTAATGTGTGGTTGGTCCATGTACACAACACATCTTAGTTTCTGTTTTTATCTCCTTTCTCTCCCCTCCCTCCTCACACCTTCTGTGTCTTGATAGGCTTCCTATTACAGAGGGATCTGCTTCACTACTTTCTATTATTTTTTACTTTTATATATATATATATATATATATATATATATATATATATAGTTTCCCATATAAGAGAAACCATGCATCATTTGAACTTATGTGTCTGATTTATTCCAGTTAACATTGTGATTTCAGTGGATAAACATCATATTGTTTCATTAGTGTGAGAAGCTGAAAGGAAAAACATATGCATATGTGTATGTATATGTATATAAAATAGTTAAGATAGTTATACTACTGAGTTTGCTGAAGAGAAAAATTTGTGCTGGTATTGTTTGGACAATTGAATGCAGCTGTCTTGGGCTCTGGAGAAATGATTTGGGGATGACAGCATGCAATGTATGTACCCTTGTTGCCCCCTCATTGACATATTTTGAAATTTTGGTGCAATTTTTCTTCCTCTTCTTCTCCTTTTTCTTCTCCTTCTTCTTTTTCTTGTTTTCTTTCTTTTTATCCTTGAATAAAATGGATTTTAAAATTATTTTTTAAAGAATTTTAAAAAATAAATTATGTTTGGTTCATCTAGAAACATTTAAAAATTATGATTTCAACATGCATGCATTTTCCTACAAATAACACAAGTTAATTTTTTATGGAAAAGTAATACTTCATTGTATGTAAATACCACATTTTGTTTATCTATTCATCTGTTGATGGGCATATAAGATGTATCTCTTCTAACCTTTAACTACTGGGAGTTGAACTACTATAAATACTTGTTTAACTGTATCCCTAAAATATGATTTTATAACTCTGTTTTGAAGATACCTAGAAGAGGGATAGATGGACCAAATGGAATTTCTGATTTCCATTTTTTGAAGAATGTCATGTTGATTTTCATAATGGTTGTACTAGGTTATATTCCCATAAATAAAGTCAGTGGGTTCCTTTTTCCTCCATAGCCTGGCCAGCATTTTGTTATTTGATTTCTTGATAGTGGCCATTCTTCCTGGATTAAGATGGAATCTCAGTGACACTTTAATTTCCACTTTTCTTGTGGCCAACATGTCCCCCAAAGTCCATATTAATGGCTAGGTCCCCATTGTGGTGCTCCTGAGAATTTGTGGAATCTTCAGGCCCCTAGATCATTGAGAACACCATTGAAAGGGTTGTGGGGTCCAGTGCCTTTCTTTTTGCTCTGCTTCCTGGCTCCTGAGCTGTGCAATTTTCCTTGCAACATACCCCTGCTGGGATGTGCTGCTCTTTCCAAAGACCAAAAAAGCAAAGATTTCACTGAGTTTTGAACTGAACCCTCCATAACTGTAAGCCAAAGAAGTCTTTGCTAGGTTAGATGACTCAGGTATTTTGTTTTAGTAATGGATCACTGACTACTGCCTCTGTCTTCCTCTTTCCCTCACAGGCTGCCTTTCATCTGCAGTCAATGCATTTTCTACACAACTGCCTGATTGACCTTTCCCAAAAACAAGTATTTAGTGTACTCACTTCTCACTGATTTCACACTGGCTAGATATTAAATCCCATTGCAGAGATCCAAGATCCCCTCAGTCTGTCTCCTCTCAATGTTCCTCCACTCTGGCACCAGATGGATGCTCCAACAAGAGCTGCCATCTTCATCTCCCTCAGCCACACACAGTGCTGCTCCCATGAAGACTCTTTGCCACTCATGTTGTACCAACTTTGGATGTTCCCCTACCATCAGCAGCAGCATCCTAAGCCTCCTCTCTCCACCATGCAGTTACAGCTTAGCATCCCCAAAAGATGGTCCCAGCTCACGATAACCTTCCCCATGGCAGGATTCCTGCTGTTGGGCAAGTGAGTAGGATTACTTTTTAGTTATTTCCTGAGCTTATGTATAAACCTTGTCAACAGGATAATAAATTTCTCTAGGACAGGGGTAATGAATTATAGGTGTATCTCACTAGGCCTGCCACATAGGATATATTTGAATCAAGCTAATTTTTTAGTTTGGTTTGGGTTTTTATTTTGTTTTGTCTTTGGCAACCAATATGAATAGATGTATTTTTTTAAAAGAAAAATGATCAAATCACACATAGGTTATTATTTAAGTGACTATGCTCATTATTAAAATGGTAAATAAGCCAGACATAGTGGTACACACCTGTAATCGCAGCACTTGGGAGGCTGATGCAGGAAGATTGCTGTGAGTTTGAGGCCAGCCTGGTCTACAAAGTGAGTTCAAGACCAGCCTGAACTGTATAGTAAAACTCTCTCTCAAAAAGATGAAAAAAATATTAATAATAAAATAAATGGAAAGTATAATTTAAAATTTTAGGACATGAATATCATTATTGTGCCCATTTTTTTACAAATAAATAATGGGTCATCATTTTGAAGGTTATAATGAGTACTTGTGGTGAGTGGTGAAGAGGGAGGGGAAGGAGGGGCTGAGCTTAAAGTTACTGACTGGAAAGACCTCACAAAAGGAGGAGAAGTATGGGAAAGGTCTATATAGGGACATTATGGAAGCCTGACATAACACTGCTTCCTTGGGATCAAATATCAGCTGATCTGAAACAAATCACTATGACTTTTGGTTCTATTTTACAAAACACAATTTAGAGAATAAGCTTGAGCATCCTGTCCAGAGTGCAGAAATCTACAGCACTTGAAGAGGTTCCAGCATGTTTCTGGTTGTGAACACAGTCTTACCACCTGCCCATCACAGAAAGTGTTGTGTGTTTGATGGCCATGAGAGTTTTTCGTTTTGCTTTGGTTTTGGTTTGTTTTATTGGTACCTCTATCCATCCTGTACCAGTTAGCCAAAGGTATGGGACAAGCCTACTAAAAAGTCTAAAAAAATCTAAAATTTACAGCCTGGTCACAGTAGGAAAGAAAGATTAAGTGCCAGCTTCTTTTAAGAAATATGTTCCTATGAAAAGATTGCAGTAACTGTGTGATACCCACATCTTCCTTACAGGATGACACCTCTGTGAAATGTTGGGTCATGCATGGCAAAAGATGAGGCTAAACAAGTAAGCCTCTGAAGTGTCCTTCCAGCCACAATGACCCATCCAGGTCCCTTTGCTCACCCAGAAAGGTCATCAAGAGATTTAAAGGAGTTTCCTTACATGGGATAGCAAGCTACCCTAAGGATCTCTTCTGTCCTTTCAAGAATAAGGCAGCAGAATGAGGAGCAAAACAGATATAGGGGAAAGTCCACACCCCCAGAAACAAACCTTAATCAGCTATGAACAAGCATCAGTGGATAAAGGCCTCCTGGAATTCAATCCTTATATCCTAACCCCTGCCTTCGATCATGCTCTGGGGAAAACCCAATCCAAGACAATCTCAAAAGCAGGCCATGCTTGAGAATCTAGATTCCTAGCTAAGGAAGCAGTAAGAGATTGTAATTCAGGAAGTAATCCCACCAGATTACATCCCTTAGAGATGTAACACTCATCTTCTGTTTATGTAAGTACACTCTATACTGTCTCCACAGTGACAAAAAGTATGGTGACACATTTCTCCTGTGTCCTAAGTGTTAAGTGATGCATGACTATATTTACACACACACACACACACACACACACACATATACACATATAAATAATTCAAGAAATAGAGATCATTGAGATATCTGGGAGGACCAGAAAATGTAGAAGCAAAAGAGGAAAAGGAATCCCAACTAAAAGTTTGTGGACAAAATCAGGGATGGTTTCCAAATGATCTTGACCATGATGGAATTTTAGGCCCAGACTGTGTAGCAACAGCTGTTCTGCCATCGGTGGCAATTTATTTTTCCAAAGGATGCCCACTCACTTTTACTAGAGCCTCTAATTGCAGAATTACACACATGTTTTCCAAGCAGAAAGTGATGCCTCCCTACTGACTCAACTCCCCTTATTGAATAACCTTATCCTAGGCAGTGCAAGACCTATTTTAGCATCCTTCCCACAACTCTCATCCTGAGATCTCTCCTGGGCCTCTCAAAAATGTGAAGCTGTTTGGTTTTAGAAAGGTACATTTCCTGGGCTTGGAAGACTTCATTTCTAGTTCCAGTTCTACACTTCTCTAGCCTGTTATGAGTCTCAGCTTCCTCTGCTGGAAAAGTGAAGGATTGCAGGGAAAGAAAAATGGGGAAGAAGTCCTTATGCCAGGCCTGGCTTTGCAAAGCACCCCACAGGGTACAGTGAGGTAAATGACACAGGAACAGCTCCAAAGGGCATCTCAAGCACCTGTGAGGGACCTGTATGAGCTGGGTGAGAGGAGACAGATACAGGCATATCCAGCTCCAGAGGAAGCTCTAGGCAGGGCTGGGGTGGGGCCGTTAGCACCTAGGAGTTGGATCTCCTTGAAGAAATGCTTGCAGATGATCTTGGCTGCTTTTTTGTGCTCCAGTGTCCTGAAATATAGTTTAGCTTTCTTTCTGGACTCTGTCAATTGTCCTTGCTTTGCAGGTGTAGGTGTGTGGCCCTGCAGCATGGACAGAGCACTGATGGCCTTTGCTCAGCAGACTCGGTGTTGTGTGGGACATTCAGAAGAGCCCACAGATGAGGAAGATGATGCTCCTGTGATTCCCAGCTTATAGACAGCATAGATGCCCCTGCACCCAGAGGTCTGTGAAGTCCACCCAAGTTCATGCGGTTCATCAGGGCAGGATGTGGAGGGCTGAACCATATCCTGATTCTGAATCTGATCAAAGGGTTCTCAAGTGGCCCATAGTTTCAATAGCAAGATCAGATTAGGACATAGCCTTGCTGACCTCTGCATAAACTCCTGTGGGAAGCTGAGCAGCTGGACTGAAGCTTACAGGGCTGCTTAGGGGACATCAATGTACCAGCCACATGGTGAAAAGTGTGATCTCAGCAGATGGGCTCCCCAATCACAGGGTGAGCTCAGAGCTGGAGCTTAGTTAAGCACACAGGCATCTTGAATCTGGGGCTTAGAGAAGGCAGACAATGCACCCTAATAATCCAGCAACATCCCAAAGAGAAGCAGAGTCTCACACTCTAAAGGTCCCCTCCATGGGCTGGTGACATCCTCATAGCAGGGATGCTGAGCATTCTTGGCCCTGTGCCTAGTTAGGAACACTGAGATATTACCAGAAATGATTTGTCTCATAAGGAGCAGACAGTTTTCCAGAGTTCTTCTGAAATCATCTTTGACAGAGAATTATCTGAAGAATAAATTTTTAAATGAACACACACACACACACACTCACTCTCTCTCACACTGCAGCCTCCCAGGAGTGCACTTGCTGCATGACAGACGGGTTCTATTTCTGGTGCTCGGAACACACAGCTCAGTCAGCTAGGAAGCAGTCGGAGGCAGCAGCACCAGAAGCTGCCGCCATCTCTGCTTGGCCCAGCTCCACGCTGCACAGCAGGTTGTGGGGATGGGTTTGGAAGCCCCGGGTGCCAGTCACTTCTGATGAGCTGACACTTCACAAATGCCATTTCTCTCAGAGTCTGAGGCATAGCTACAAATGTCTTTATGGTGGGCTCACAGTGTGGGAGACTGTGTGATTTCTTTTTTGTTTTTTGTTAAAAATAAACCCATAACAGTTTAGAATTTAAAGGTAACTTGCAGTTTATGATTTTGCAAAGTGAGATCCAGAGCAGGAAAGGAGTGTGTCTGAGGGCACCCCTCAGACTTTGGGGGGTTACTGAGGAGGCTGGGAAGCAAATGTGAACCAGGGGCTGCAGCTCAAGGCTCTTTCCAGAGACCTGTTACCACCTTGCTGCTTTTTTGTGAAACAAAAGCAAGGTCTTCTGCTAAGGAATTGGCCATTCATACTGCTTCCTCTCTCATCTCTCTCTGTTTTTTCTATGGAGAAAAAACAGTAAAACAGTCTTATATTTTCAATGAACACAGTATCTGGGGCCAGGGATGTAGCACAGTGACCCAGTGTCTGCTTGGCAAGTGTGAGTTTCTGAGTTTGATTCCCGGTACCCAAGAAGAGTGAAGAAAATATTTTCACATTTGTATTTGTTCTTTCTTTGCCATACCTTCCTCTTTCATTTTAGAACTTTGAAAACAGCTTTTTCTCTGCTCCTGCTTCTGGACGCTTCTGCTCATTACTGATCTGTCCAGTAATTAGGACTGTGGCTTTGACTCAGCTCAAGATCATCCTAACATTTAGTCATGGTGCCTACACCCCCAGGAGGTGTGTCAAGACAGAGACCAGGACCTGTTTAGAGAATGCCTAACCTGTATCATAAGCCCCACCTCAGATAGTATCTGATGTGGAAGGATTTGTTGGATTCCAGGAAAGCTGAGCTGTTTAGTTTTTGTTTTGTTTCATTTTGTTTTGTTTTTATTGGTACCAGGGATCAAACTCATGACCATGAGCTTGCAAGGCAGGCACTTGTACCACTGAGCTAAATATCCAGCCCTTTTTTTTTTTGGTACCAGACTCACCACCTTACACTTGCCAGGCAAGTTCTTAAGCCACTGAGCTAAACTGTTCATAAGCATCTAAACAGTATTTCCCAGCCAGCCAGCCTCCTCCTAAGGAACCTTGCCTTACCCCCCCACTCCAACTTCACAGCATTGCTCTGAACCCAAGGTGAGCATTCAAAGTCAGGTCCATGCCTGACCCTATTTGCACAATTATGTCACTCTTCTCTGTATGATCTCTTCAAGGTCACATGCAGCCAAATTGAGATGGTGTTGATAACTTGCAAATGCCAAGTCCTGATGCCATTCACAGCCTCTGGTTCTGTCCCACTCCACAGCCTTCCCACTTCAGAGCCCCATACCTCGATTTGCTCTTCTCTTCATCAACAAAGAACACAATTTCCAGGGAGAGCTGCAGTTTGTGCTGACATCCATCAATGACATTCTCTCTCTGAACTATGTTTGAATAATTTGGTTGTGATAGTTAACTTTTACATCAACTTAAGTAAGAAATACCTTAGTGATTAGACTAGCATAACGCTAGATGTAGCTGAACGGATATGATGATGCAAGAAGACCCATCTTGGGTGTGGGTGGCACTGACCAATAGGCTTGTAGCCTGAATGGAATAAAAAGGAAAAGGGAGGCTCACTGTTATTTCTTTGGAGGAGCTCCAGTATTCATCTTTGCTTTGGATATTTTCTCTGGCTCCCAGAGCAGACTCTTCAGCTTCCAACTCAAACCCTTCAGCCTCCTGATACAGACTTTCTCAAGATTCTGCAGTGAGGTTCAGGCCTTCAAACTTTGATTGGTCCTTCAGATATCCAGTGTGCTGATGGCCCTTTTGCATTCTTACATACCTGCTGGCAGTCATTGTAAGCTTACCTAGTAAACTCTTATGTATTTATAAATCTTATATCAAATTTGTTTCTCTAGTAAGCAGTGACTCTCTTTGGGGGAATTCTCTTAGTAAAAGCCCTAACAAAGGAATCAGAAGTAGGAAGAGCCACAGAGGTTTTCTGGATGAAAAATTGCTTAATTCAGGGTCCTTAGATTCCAGCACAGCCCTGCACTTCACACCATAGCCTATCAGCCTTAATAAGCCACATGTGTGCCATAATCCCATCAGCAAGGAAGGCAGCTCACAGACATGCAGGCCAGCCCAATATGAGAGCTCTGATGGAAGATATGCAGTGCAGACAGGATAAACTCCTGAGGCTGGGGCACATTAAACACTAGGCCCTCTGCTGGCCCTCTGCGGTGTGAGAAGTTCCCCACCACCACCAAGAAAGAACTCTGTGAGGATGCCATGTCACAATCCAAGGCCTCGTTCATCAAGTAGCCCCATAGCATCTGAGAAGAGGCATTAGCCTCAGGATCTTCCTCACCAGAAGGCCCCATGACCTTGTCCCTGCTGAGCCTGAGTCAGGTCCCAACTGGGTGGCACTCTTACCTGTGAGGACTGGGTGGGCTCCTGAGGTCACAGGGTGAGGCCAGACACACCCTGAGCCAGGAAACCACAGAGTTCACCATCAGCTGGGAAAGTGCAGACCCTGCCAAAAAAAAGTGCAGAAATGAGAAATGGGAAAATGGCCAAAATAGTGTGCTTGATTTTTAAAGTCTCCTCTGTACTGTATGACTTACAAGTCCTTTGCCTCACTGACTTTCATGTGCATCAAGATTCTCCAATCACCTAGCCTTTACTTCCAGTTTCATGTTGTGCTATGCAAATGCACAGCTTGAGTGTCATCCCTGAGTGTCTAGTGGTCTACTTGAACCACAACTAGTTAGTGACCTTGACTAGACATTTGATCTCACATTTAAAGTTCAGATTTCAACTTTTTTACCAGGGCCAGGTTATCAGTGAGGAAGATGATGCTTGAAAGACTCCCAGGAGCTGGCTTGGGAGTCTGTGGATCATGTCTCCACCTCAGTGAGAGAGGTGTTCTGCTCAGACACAATTGACAGATGGTAGGCCATCAGCTGCCTTGGTCCAAACCAGCTCCTCAACTGACTTTAATTGCTGCCAACATTCTTGGAAAGGCTTTAGCTGCTACTTTATCATGCTTTCCATCCCCAAATTAAGAAAATGCATTTCTTTAAATGAGACCCATGCCAGCATTAAGTATTTAATCTTTCACCACCTGAAAGCTCACGCTGACATCTCTACCTGTTACTAAAGGCATTTTACAGGAGGAAGTGTACCTTATGTCCAAGGATATCCCACTGGAAGTGATGCTAGACCTATGCCACGTAACTGAAGTCATGATCCATGTTCAAGCAGGCTCATCATCACTCATGACCTGTACAGTGCTGTTCAGGTTAATCTGCACTGTGTGTTATCACTTGAGGGGGCATTCTACTAGTATTTGCACCATGGGGAGCAACTGAATGGTTCTCCAATATGAAGCAATCATACATGGAGTGGAATGCCATGTAGATTAGGATATGCTATGGCATTTACCAGGTGATGGGCAGGTGGGTGACTGATGATCATCCTTCCAGCCTTGAGTGTTGCTCTTCCACCTACCTGTCTGAGATCATGAGATGTTGGTGGAGGTTTGAGAGCCTGCCAAGGAAATTCTTGATTCCTTACAACACTATTCTCATTTCTCCTCTTTGACTCAGTCTGGACTTAGGGCTATGGTTTCCTTCTGCATAGAGGGTTAGGAATCAAGTATATAGTGAGTCCATTGCATAACAAATAACTTAGAGTTGATCTGAGCCTGTCTTGAAGAGATCAATGGACTTAACTTTTCCCCCTACCCATTTGAAATATATGCTTTCCTTGAAACTCAAATGAAGCTTGAAAGAATTTCAAAGAAATTTTGGGGTCAAAGGGCTGATGAAAGCTGTGAGAGACACCATGCTTTTTTCATATTTCATTCTGAAGGCAGAGAATGTCACCAGGATGTACCAAAGAGAGTGAGGATACTTACTGCATTTTTTTTGTACTGGGAGTCAAACTCACAACTGCACACTTGCAAGGCAGACACTTATGCTACTGAGCTAAATCCCTGGTCCTAACTACATACTTCCCTGACATTTCCTTTATGAAAGTATCCTTTTTAGTTATTACTCAGAATGCATTTTCACATTCTTTCATGGTTTTGTTGACAGTTTCCATTAGAGCAGCAAGAATGGTGCTCACTACAGAATCCAGTTACAACAGGGAGTTTGAGGCAAACCAAAGGCAGACACCCCAGCAACTTGCAGCACTAGGTCCCTGTGAACCAGTGACCCACCTCCACCCTGCCTGCAACAACCCAGGATGGAGATGACCCTGGAAGAGTCCGGCACAGCACAGGAGGAAGTGCTAACTGGTACGCACAGAAAGGTGGCTTCCACTGTCAGGGAGAGAGCAGATCCAACTAGTGGTACCAAGAGGAGCACCTGGAGGGATCCACATGGCAGTCCTGACCTCAAGGCTCCCACCTGACTACCCTCATGGCCAGACCATCCCTCACCTGAGCATAGCTCAGGATTCTGCAGAAAGAAATGGCTCAGTCCTTTCAGCAGGCAAAGACTGACTCCACTTCTTTCTCTGCATTATGTGGTCTGATGTTTAGGTTTCATCATTGGCTTCAGAGCAGCTTAGTTATGTTTGAAAGCTGCTTATTTTGCCTTTGAATTGACAGAACCTTGTGAAATTCATTACCTTCCTTCATGGAGTCTGAAAGAAAGCCCATGAAATGGAACTCCTAGTCAACAAATAGAACCACTGCCATATCACTTGGGACCCTGAGCCTGGCTGGGCTAATCCAAGGCCCTTCTCCAGTGAGACCAACTCCTCCTCTGCCAGGCACCAGCTGCCCTTGCCTTGTAGCTTCACCTCATGTCCTTACCAGTACAGCACTGCTGAGTTAATGGCACAGCATGACAGTGAATGCCTGAGGCATGCCCACTTCCTCCTCACTATCAGTCTAAATATTCTGGCCCCAGAATCACCTGCAGTCAGGTGTTTGGTCTGAATCAATTCATAAGACTTTGTGACATCATTTTTCCTCTTCTATGACCAGGAAGCAGCAATGGCTTTGAAATTCCTTTTCAGAGTCTAGGAATCTCAAGTATCAAGTGACTAATTATATGTTTCTTATCAAAAACCTACCTAGGGTCAGTGTTGACAAATACTGCTAGGACTTTTCTGACCATGGATTCACCATCCTAAAAACCTAGATGCCTCTTTGTGAAAGTCAAGGACTTGGTGCAGACCATCGAGCCATCCCAGGATGAAAGGATTTCTCTGTGTTGGAAGCTGAAGAGCTCAGTTATGTAATCGTCCAAACTCCTCATGTGACATCTTTCAAATGTTCTCATTTCCTAAGGCTCCTGAGAGAAACTTGAAGCTATGAGGAGAACATGTCCCCACTCTGCCATATTCCACATTGAGTCTCTGTGCCACTGTCTCTGGTCTCGGTAATCTCAGATGATAAAGGAAATTGGGGCATAATGAGATCACTGAAATGAGTCTAGCAAGTGCACACTGTCATTTCCTATGGAACAGAGCAGAGTTTCCTCCCAAGAATGCTTCCCAACTCAATGTTCTTCTGATGGCCCCAGCTCCAAATCCAGCCTCTTTCCCTATGTTCTAGAAAGGCCGGCTGCCTGAACAATTATCATCAGCTGTGGTTCTGATCTCTGCAAAATGTATTTAGATAGCTTAGGTATTTTAAGGACATTTAAAAGTTTTCTTTTACCTCTTAAAAATGCAAAGATTTCATTTTCCTTCCTGCCATTTATGTCTAAAGTGAGGCCCAATAATTGGGTCGCCCAGTTTACAGGTAGTGTTGCCGCAATCTCATGGTAGACTTGAAAATGGACTCTGGAAAAGTGTCTGGGTCCTTTGCCCCAAAAAGTTCTTTGCAGACATTGAATGCACTGTAATAGCTTAAGTCATCCATCCAGAGCTTTGCTGGCTGACAATGAGCTCTGAGAAGCATTATACCAATGCCTCAAGGAAAATATCTGGATGTCAGTATTATTGTGCAGGAGATTAAGACACACAGAAGTGCCTAATTGGATCCTCAGTCTTAGATTTTTCTTCTTTTTTAGACCAGTGCAGAATTCAGATAAAACAAACAATCCATAGAAAGGATGAGAATGAGAAGCTATAGTGACAGTATCTAGCAGTGTCCCAGCTCTGAAACAACCTAGGGAGTCTTCTAGCAGAAACATTAAGAAATGGATCTGCAGGACTTTGCCTTCAGGTGTCTTAGCTGGTCACCAGAACTGCTGCTTTCCCCTCCAGGAAAATTTATTCATATAATATTCTGTGTTTGCTGGTGTTGTTCCTGGATGTCACTCTAAATTTGTAACAATAAGATCCCATCATTGACTAGAAACTGGTAGTATTTCTTGAGTTGTCTCAGGCAAGATTGGTTTCCAAAACTTGTATTGAAGGACCTACAGCTAAATTTGGGCACTAGGAGCATTAGTGCCATTGCTTCCACTGCCATATGGAGAATTAAATTTTAGGCAAAGAACTGCCTCAAGACAATTATATGTGAATTTCAAGATTTTGAGTTTCCAAGAATCACATCCACCGTGGTGTCCTGCTCACAAAGTCCCCACTCTCAGATACCCATGCACTGTATTTGCCACTGAGAAAGCAAAACTAATCAGCTTCAGACATGGGCTAGAGAGACCCTAGTCACAGGATTTTCCAGGTGCAACTTTACTATACCCAAGAATCCGATCAATTACTCTGACATTTAATTAAGATCAAGTCAATTAGGTAAGATTTCACTCCAGCTTCAGTGTGATCTAACTGTGCCACCATG
This sequence comes from Hydrochoerus hydrochaeris, assembly GCA_004027455.1. Taxonomy (NCBI): domain Eukaryota; kingdom Metazoa; phylum Chordata; class Mammalia; order Rodentia; family Hydrochaeridae; genus Hydrochoerus; species Hydrochoerus hydrochaeris. The sequence continues at coordinate 2,241 of PVLA01018457.1, read as the reverse complement.
ACGGACACAAGTTGGAGAAGCCTCCAAAATGCTCACAAAGGCTGCCATATTGGGTCCCATTCTTTTCCATGGCCTCAGGACTAGTGGGAAGCTTCTCCCAAGATGCTATCCTTCATTTCTTTCATTGACAATTTGTGTTAGTGACAAAAAATTCTTACTAGCTAGATAAGTTTTAGGAATGTTGCTATAAAATAAGCTCATCTTTCCAGAGGATATTATGAATGCTAAAAAGAAAACACACCAATATCTTGTTCATATCAGGGCCACAATGATGATATGTATAGTTTCCCTTTGAATTTGGTCCACTCTGTCTCCTTTGGATCGCTTTAACCTGCCAACTGCAACCCTCTTCTCTCCAACTTAAAACAGTTATGGCCAAGACTAATGGCAAGCCACCATTTCTACAGGGTCTATTTGATGTGAGGAGGCTCACAACCACATAAGCTAGTGATGAGAAACTCAGTGCTGACAAAGACCATCCATGAGAATCAGCAGAAGCCCTTCAGAGTCAGATCAATGTGCACTGCTCTGGGAAGTGCAAACATTTATATTTTACAGTTTCCTAGACAACACATTTGCCTCATGGAAAACAAAGGAATTGGGGAGATTTCATATTCCCCAAAATGACAGCTGGAACCAGTGAAGGGATCTATGGCTACATTTGAGAGCTGATATGTGAATGTGTCATATCCTCTTTGACTCCTCATTCCTCATGATTGACAAGGGTTGGTGAGAGGAATCAGATCCACAGGGTAACAGTGAGAAGCAGGTTGTGGCATTCAGGTCACAACTTAGGATCTTGATGGTGCATGACCTTGCCATGCCTTTCTTGTTGATGACTAGGAATAACTCGCAATCATGATCACTAACTGGACACTGGGGTGGTGTCTCTGCTGGTATAGACACCAAGTGGGGGAATATAAAACATGCAGGACACAGTACTTGAATTTGTACTTCCAAAGTCATGGGGCTGCTGTGGGACCAAAGGTTGCAGACATAACCACAGGTATTTGGATCTCCACATCTGCTCCTTGTCTGCCAAGAAGACAGAAACAGGAAGGCTCAAGCTAATGGCCATTCTTCTGAGGATGCATGGCTTCTCCATGGAGCCAAGGGATCTGCATTGTCATGTAGTGGAAAGGCAGGCTCATAAAAATGGTACTGGCTGTCTTCAGCCATCTTAATCACACATCACCTATATCCTGGGCTTCTGTCTTTCCTTCAAAGTCAACTTGTCCTTTTTAAAAAAAAATTCATGATGGTTTTTGATCTCCTCACATACATTGCTCTATTCTAGTCTCAGACTCACTGGAACCCTCACTGCATTCATAATTGACCTGACTGAGTGGACACATGGAAACCAGTGGTAGAAACCAAAACCATTCCCAGCAAGAGCAGGATATTGTTTAGCACAAACCTGCAAGGATGGCTCCAGCAGCATGCTCCTTATTCTGCTATGGTCCCAGTGAACTCTGCTCAAGACACTGGATTCAACATCTTGGAGTCATTCTCATTTTTATTTTGTCTGAGAAAGTCACCATACAATATTTTTTTTTCCTGGTGTGGCCTGTTTTATAGACCACTCAGTCATCCAAATTGCTACAGTAACACATGTCATAAACTTGGCTAGGATGAAATTTGTGCTAGCCCCAAGGAGTTCAGCTCATCTTTTCAGACAATGTATTGAAATAACATTTTTAGAGACATTTATCCAGATATTTACTGGATGACTATGAATTTTGAGAAAAATGTCTTGGCCTCAAGGAAGTCAGCTACATGTCAACAGTATCTTGCAGGAGATTTGCAACAGATCAGCACCTCATATTGACAATCTCAGCCACAGATTTGTAATTAATTAGTTCAATGTACATTTAGGCAAATTTAGAGACTGTTACATGATTTAGATTATGAATGTGTGAATAATACCTAGGATCAGAGCTGGCAGACATTCTGGAGAAACTTCCTGCCCCCTTTGAAGATGTCAAATTCAATTCAAGACAGAAATTCATATGAGTTGCCTCAAAATCCTTGATATTATCTCATACACAAACTGCTACTTCTGTCCATTAAAAATTTACTCAAAATATTCTCTGCTTACTCTCAGAAGCTTCTAATATAAATTCCCAGCACTGAGGACAGTATGATCTATGCCAGTCACCCATGGGATTGTGTCCTCTATCCAAGCTGCACAGGGCTGCAAATAAAACTTATGAAGATTCACAACTACCTGTGGGCAATAGA